>VXBP01000389.1:0-38760 GCA_013400115.1 Rhinopomastus cyanomelas
TGAGAGTCATCCCACCATGTTTCCGTGATGGCAACGTATAACTAATGGCAATAGTATGACTAATGATTATTAGTCTTATGAAGAGTGTCTGAAGGAACTGGGGCTATTTAGCTTGACGAAGAAAAGGGTGAAGGTAGATCTTATTGCTGTCTACAACTATGTGAAGGGACATTGTAGAGGGGTGCGGGTCAGTCTCTTTTCTCAAGTTACTATCAATAGGACAAGAAGAAATGGCCTGTAGTTGTGCCAATGGAGGTTTAGATTGGACATCAGGAAAAATTCCTTTCCTGACAGAGTGGTCAGGGATTGAAACAGGCTGCCCAGGGAGGGGGTGGAGTCAGCATCCCTGGAGGTTTTAAAAAAAACCATGTAGATGTGGCCCTAGGGAACATGGTTTCGTGGACAGAGTAGGGCTGGGTTGATGGTTGGACTTGATGATCTTGGAGGTCTCTTCCAATGTTAGTGATTCTATGACAGAAGCACTGATCTGCACTTATCCCACAAGTGAGGGGCCAGTGTTGCATGTCTGGTTCAGTGAATGCTGTGTGCTTGCTGTTCGCTGCTGACTGTGAACGCTGACTGGTTTGACTGTCATCAAAACAAATCCATTTAGCAGGAATCAAAGATGTGCATGTTGTTCTAGGATCTAAATGTGATCTAATCATTGCCTTATGCAAAGGTTCTACTCCTTCCCTATCTTTACTAAAAGTACCTTACTAAGTGCTGTCTTCAGTCACATTGGCCCCTTTCTTAAAGCTGCATCACTCTGTCAGCACATCCTTTAAATCCCTTCTGCAAACACAGAGTTTTCTTTCTTTATCTCTTATTTCTTTGTCTGCTCTTCTAGATTTACCTAAAAATTCCTTATCATTGGCCCCTCAGCGTATTACTTTGGACTTTGGACTTTATCCTGTCACTTCAGGCGAGCAAGAGGTCTGTGGTGCAGTTTTAAAACTTCAGGATCCAAAAATATTTTGATGGTTCCATAAAGTATTTGAGATTAGTGACATTCCAGCATTCTGCCTTTGAAGCTGAACTCTGTGCAGTTCACTGTCTCCCAGTGTTAACTCTGTGTGGTTCACACTGATGTCCCTCTGGTACTTAGGCTGATCCAGCATCTTAGTGACTTTTTCTGGTGGGGGGTTAACCCAGTGCTCTGAGCTGGTTACAAACATCATTTGTGTGTCCCTTTGGTGCTGTGCACTAGGGTACTGAAGTGCAACTACTAGAGTGAAACAGGTCTGGCAGCAGCTCTCAGATTCACGTGGAACAGACTGCAGCTGATGCAGGATACCCCTTAGACTCTTCTTGGAGTAAAGAGCCAGTCATTACTGGCTGGAGACTTTTTAAAAAAGAAGTTACCTAGAATTCATATGTACAAGACTGTAAGGCCTTACTGATTGCTCTGGTTCTCTGCTTATATGCAGAAAAGTTCATTATCTCAAACCTTTGCAAATGCTAGCCAGGAAATCCAGAAGGACACTATCTGCATTATGCAGTGTCGGTTAGTGTAATCATTCCATGAGATACTGCTTCCTGACTGAGAATCTTGAGAATGACTGTGAAGGTGATATTGTAAGATGATGTGGAATTGTACCTGGAATTCAGGAGACACTCATGAATGATTTCTGTGCTCTCCCTGCATGAGTATGAGTGCAAGGATTTTAAAATATATGTGTATATATGAGACAGTCACCTCTGACACTAGGCTCCATGATGCAGAATTTCTGAGTGGAAATCTCTTTCAGCAGCAATACACAAAGGTGAACACCTTGAACATAAAAAGCCTCTCCTGCATATTTCAAGTGCAGTGCAGACCTGCAAAGCAGAAAACCATATTCTGCAGGGATATTATTTAACCTCCAGCATTCTCCAAAGCTGTTGCTGTGATATAATGACTATTCATTTACCTCATTGATTCATTTGCTCAGGTATCCTTTGCATTTACCTGGGCTTATCATGTCTGTGGAGTGGAGGTTACCTAAAGTATTTTGTTTATCTAGCCCAGTGAAAGAGATTAGAAGTGCCAGATGGACTTCCAACACCGAGAGGAAGGTAACTTTGGGGGATTTGTCAACAGTAACATAGAGACTACACCTTCAGAGACATTTACATTCCAGGAGTGAACATTTTGTGTCTTTCTTCATTCTTGATGTTTGCTGCTGGAAATGCCTTTCCTCTGAACAGCCTTTTAAAAAGAAGTCATGTGGTCACTTGATAAGAGGCAGACAAATAATGAACAATCCAAGGTGTCCAGCATTGGAACAACTCAGTTGGGCAAAGGAAGGAGAGATGAATAAATGGCTTGCTTGTTGAAAATGTATGTGTCTGCAAGTTTACAAAGAATTCACTATATTCCATTTGCTTCTAGGAAGGAGACTCTATCCCATCCTATAAAATAAATCAATGATCTATATTTCAGTTCAAGCTGACCTACATTTAAAACTCTTTTAGCTTTCCATGTCTAAAGGTTGACCTAATCCTGAGTATCTGAGCAGGACACACAAACCCTAAGATTGTAATATAACAATATAACCTGCCAAGGAAGGCGGAAAAGACAAGACAAAGAGAAATCCTGGGGCATCCAGAGAAAGAAAATAAAATCTTTCCAAACTACAGCAGAAGCCCTCATGCATGGCATTATCCTAGGTATACTGCAAATTGACTGCAAATTTCTCACATATTTGGGAATCATGCGGGACACATCACATGTCCAGGGACTTACAATGTAAACTTAATTTTCCATCTTCAGATAATTTCCTGTTCTGTTGCACTGTGCAGCTATGTCCATAAGCTTCTTGAGCTCTATCCTATGAGACAGCTACTGCTTCCACTGCTCAGGCGAGTGTTCGAGCTTTTCATTCACTAGATAGCTGGAAGCCTTTAGATTTCCAGTCCAAATGTGTCCACGATTACTCACTGTGCAGCCATTCAATCATGTGATGAAGTCAATATCCCTCTCTGACATTTGCTTCTCAAATATATTTATAAAGTGTTACCACACCCCTGTCCAGTCTTTGCCAGGCTATACTAAACAAGAAAAGAGCTTGCAATTTCCTTAAGAAGCTATGCATTTTTTGCCCCCAAAATGTTTCTCTGCGCTTGTCCAATCTAAGCAACATTTTCTAACACAGTCAGGCCTTAACGTTCTGCTTCATTTAAGTGGAAGCACACAATACACAATATACACTTGAGCTTTTGCTGAGGCCCGGGTAACTCCTCTTTTGCAAACTTGGTAAAAGTGAGAAAATCACTGGGCAGTATTATCTTGCTAAAAAAAACAAACCATCTTCCTAGTATCCCCAAACAACACCAAGGGGGTATTGCAATAGGAGTTCAGATTTCTGAATCCCCAGCTACTGAAAGATGCCTCTTTACTGCGAGAAGAATCTGAGATGCCCTTCATCAGCTGCACTGTGCTCCACGTGAAGTGGAGGGCTGCTGTTAGAGTCAAGCTTTGAACACGGTCCTGCTTCACTAATCAGAGTACAGTGGCTGAGCCTGAAAGCAGCAATCCAGCTAAATATTAAGGAGAAGTATCTGCCTGAGGTCAGTCTGTTTTTCATGCCCAGATGCCCTTTAACCTCCCTAATTTTGGAGTCACTGCATCACTCTTGCCTGTCTTTATGTACTGTAAGTAGATCAACCAGTCCTGCTTCACGGCAAGGATGGGAGGGCCCTGTCTGGGAGACTGGGGGCTAGTTCAGCTTGACTCCTGCACGTAGCAGATTGGTGGGAATGTGTAAGAATGAACAAAGGTAACTGTTAAGTTTCTACTAGGTAAGATACTATAGAAGAATAATTATGAAGAATCCATAAAAGGGATCATGGAGAAATTTTTTTCAGAGCCTTTTGTTACTCAGTGAGTGCGGTTAAGCACAGACTACATGACAGAAGTCTCCCCTGCAAGCTATTTTACCCCCCACTTTGCTACAAGGCACTAGACTTGCAGCCCTACAGGGTAGACTAACCAACTAATTCCCTTTCTGAGGAAGCCTGGGTATGAAAAAGACTTCACTGCCAAATGACTTTTCTCCCTGCAGAGAGTATGGACATGGATTGTACCCAATTTCCCTACATCCAGCATGATCAGAGCAGTCCCTTGTTGCAGCAGCATACCTAATACACCTTCCACACCCCAAAACAGCTTTCTCATCGCTTCCATCATTAACCTTGCACTGTTTTACTAAACAATGGCACAAAGCCATGGAGGGGCTGCTTGGCTCTAGTCTCCCTTTGCAGTGACCTTGCTCTTTGTGATGGCTTCACTGCTAGATAGATACCTCAGCAGTCATATGAGACAGGTAAATAACATTCATCATGTTAAATTTATGATGACAGCTCCTATTGCCAACTGTCTCAGGAGCACCATGGAAAGACCTTTCAGTTTAAATCATTAATGTAGCAAACACAAAGGCTTGAGCTGCTAATTAGCATTCTGCTTCAGTTCAGCATTTGCGCCCCACCATCCTGCCTTTCTGCTAATATACTCACCCAGGGACAACCAACAAACACTTTGTTTTGCAGGACTGTCCACCAGGATTGAAGCTGCAGGTGAAGTTTCTTTGTCTTCAATCTTTTGCACCAGAGCAAAAGCAGACTCACAACCTACCACATCTCTCCGTGACCTGCTCCATCTGCTAACAAAAGGAACAGAAATTTCCTTCTGTGCCTTAGCTTCTCCTGCTGCAAGTTCTGCCAGAGTCATTTGCCCATCAAAGAACAGACTGGTTGTTGCCTGGAAGCCATGCCACTAAATGTCTGCATGCACTTTGTCTGCCTCCAGAAATTTCCCAGCCCCATGGATGAGTCATCAATAGCTCAGGGGAGGCAGTGTGTCCCACACTCCCAAGGGTTGCTAGGGAAAGGCCTGGACATGCTTTCCAGTATCCTATAAACTGGAAGTTTCTCTTTTACTCAGGTAGAGTGGGCTACACAGAACGAAGGTAGGAGAGAAACAGGCCCAGATGCTTCAGCCCATCTCAAGGCCTCCTGGGAAACACTCTGTCGACAGTATTTTACATGCAGATCTTCTCGGGGTAGGCAATTCAGCAAACATCTCCTGCAACAGACCCCAAGTATCTGCACACAAGGAAGGATCAAGGTAAGCCCAAGGGTTATCACTCTAACAGGCTTTTGGACTGGACAGGTCAACACCATAGAGGGCAGGAACAAATGAGGACAGTGTTGTGGCATCTGTGCTTCCTGGGACATCATTCACTGTTAGCACGCAGTTCTTCATCTTGCTTCTGTTCAAAGCATGCTAATGAGAGAACTGCCAGGTACCACATGTGGGTCAGCTCCTCCAGTAGCTCCTAATCTTTCTCTACATGGACTTTTGGGAGAAAGAAGAGAAGGCCTCCACCTCCGACTTCTCCACACACTGATCCTCTGCAGGAGCTGAAGAACACCAGCTAAAGAATACTTTTCCTAGAGGTTAATATCATGGTACAGTCAACAGCAGCGTGGTCCTGCCTGCTGTGCCTCCTCCTCGTTTATGCCATGTGGCACAGAGTTCAGTTTACATTTGCTCTAATCTTCTCAAATACAAGGTCTGTAGAGTGAATTTGCTTGCCACTTCACCAGTTAAAATTTTAAAACAAGTAAGATTTTTAAAATAAATAAACACTGATTTCTGTGCTTAGTGCACACTGCACAAACTGAGAAAATAAATGAAATTATGAAGAACCTTGTGGTAAGAAAGTTCATCAACAATTTTCCAACGATGACTTTGAACCTTCAATAATGCTGTGTTTGAAAAACAAATATGACTTCACCTGTGAAATCTACTAGGATCCAACTACCCTGCCATGGACTGGGATACCTCCCACTGGACCACGTTGCTCAGAGTTCCATCCAACCTGTCCTTGAATATTTGTAGGGACAGGGCATCCACAGCTTCCTTTGAAAACCTCCTCCAGTGTATTACCACTCTTACAATAAACAGTTTATTCCTTATGTCCAACTCTATCTACCTTTTTTCATTTTGAAACTATTACCCCTTGTACTATCACTAAATTCCCTGAGTCCCTTCTCATCTTTCCTGTAGGCCCCCTTTAAATACTAGAAGGCCACTAATACTAAGGTCTCTCTGGAGCCTTTTATGCTCCAGGTTGAACAACCTCAGCTCTCTCACCTTATCCTCCAAGGGGAGGTTCTCCAACCCCCGATCATCTTCATGGTACCTGCTCAAGTAGGTCTATGTCTTTCTTACATGGCAGGCCCTGGAGCTGGGCACAGTAAACTAGCTAGGGTCTCACCAGAGTGGAGGCAAGGTGCAAGATCGCTGCTCTTGACATGCTGGTCAAAACTCTCTTGATGCAGTCAAGAGATGTGGTTGGCTTTCTGGGATGCAAGTGTATGTACAGCTTTTCATCCAGCAATGCTCTCAAGTTCTCTGCAGAGTGACCTCTTGATCTACCAATGGCCCAGCCTGTATTTATGCTTAGGACTCTCCTAGCCTGAAGAGGAGGCTGAGAGGAGACCTTACTGCTCCTTACAGCTACCTGAAAGGAGCCTGTAGGGTGGCTGCTGTTAGCCTCTTCTCCCAAGTAACTGCTGACAGGACAAGAGCAAATGACCACACGATGTGCCAAGGGAAGTTCAGCTTGGAAATGAGGAAAAATTTGTTTAGCGAAAGACATTGGAACAGGGCCGCCCCAGTTGGTTGTGGAGTCACCATCCCTGAAGATGTTCAAAAGACAAGTAGATGTGGCACTTTGGCACATGGTCTAAGTGGTCATGGATGTGTGGGATTGATCTCTGAGGTCCTTTCTAACCTTAATGATTCTATGACCCATGTGGACCACCATCCACAGCTCGGTGTCACGGGCAAACTTGCCGAGGGAGCGCCCAATGCCGCTGTCCATGTCAGCAGATGCATTCAAAGGCGGTTCAACGCGTAAGCAGGGCAGGCGCGCTGTCCCCTGGGTCTCTGTGCTCGCTGCGAGCGGTGTGTGGCTCTCCCGGCTCCTCCGGGCGCCCCAACCTGCCGCCCCCGCCGCCAGGGCCACGTTCCCGCAGCGCGGGGCGGAGGGGCTCAACGGGCAGAAACGCTGCAGGACAGGATCCACCGTCCCCTATCCCGCGTCCCGCGAGGCCCGCAACGTCCGAGCTGCCAGGCGCGCAAACAGCGCGGGGTGCGGAGGAGGGTGCAGGGCTGCAGCAGGGGCAGCCTTGGCGGCGCCGAACAAAGGGCGGAGGCGCTCTGGGGCGCTGCGGTAGAGCGCGGGGACTCCCGCCTCCACCGCCCTCTGCCCCCCGCCCCGGGGGTGGTGCCCAGCGCCGAGACCGGCCCGCTGGCGATTGGCTTGGCCACTGCGAGCCGAAGGTGCCGGGAGAGCCATCTGCAACCAGAGGGGAGGCGGGGGGCTCTACCGAACGGCAATCTAGGGAATTTTTTTCTTTCTTCCTCTTGTTTCGGGGTTGGTTTTTTTTTTCTCTTTTCCCGTTTCCCGGCCTCACGGCGATAGCTCGGGCCGCGATGTCCCCGGGAGCCGCCGCCGCGCCGCAGTGGTGCCCGCAGCAGCCCTGAGCGAGGGGAGGCGTTTGAGCGCGGCCGCGGCTGCACATCCTCCCCCGGCGGCACCACCGCCGCCGCCCTCCCCCCGCTGCCGCCGCCGCCACACCGGCGGGAGAGCGGCCTCGACGCCCGCCCCGCGCCCGCCGGCAGCAGCTCTGCCGAGCAGGCAGGGCTCCGAATTATTAGTGATAACAATAACCGGTAATTAAAGCGCACCAAGCCATAGAGGCGAGAGAGAGGGCAGAGCCGCGCACAACATGGCCACTCTGCTGCGGAAATTCGGGCTGATTCGGCTACACAACCGCGACACAGAGGACCCCAAGCACCACCACCACCACCGCAACAGCAGCAGCCAGCAGGGTTCCTCGCTGCGGGGCCGGAGCAACCAGAAAAACAGCAGCAACAAGCCGCAGCCGCAGGCCCCCGCCGCGGGCTGCAGCAGCGGCGGGGGCGAGAGCAGCCCCGGAGGCCACAAGAACAAGAAGGCGCCGGAGTCCGCCAGGCAGCCGCCGCTGCCGCGCCCGAGCGGTGGCCGGGAGAAGCCCCGGGAAGCGGCCCGGGAACCCGGCGCCGGTAAGGAAGCGGCGCAGCGCCCTGGGCCCGGGCCCGGGCCCGGCTCCGGCTGCGGGTCGGGTCCGGCGCCGCTGGTGCCGCTGCCGTCGGGCCCGGGTCCGTTATCGGCGGCGGTCCGGCAGCAGCACTGCACGCAGGTGCGGACCCGCCGGCTGATGAAGGAGCTGCAGGACATCGCGCGGCTCAGCGACCGCTTCATCTCGGTGGAGCTGGTGGACGAGAGCCTCTTCGACTGGAACGTGAAGCTGCACCAGGTAGACAAGGACTCGGTGCTGTGGCAGGACATGAAGGAGACCAACACTGAGTACATCCTGCTCAACCTCACCTTCCCCGACAACTTTCCCTTCTCGCCGCCCTTCATGAGGGTCCTCAGTCCCCGCCTGGAGAACGGCTATGTCCTCGACGGCGGAGCCATCTGCATGGAGTTGCTCACCCCCCGCGGCTGGTCCAGCGCCTACACCGTGGAGGCCGTCATGAGGCAATTTGCGGCCAGCTTGGTCAAAGGGCAGGTAGGGGGCCCGGGGGCTCTCGCTCGACGTGCATGGGGCGGGGGTGGGTGCGTGGAGGGGTGTGTGACCATGCACGTCTTTGGATGGGAACAACACCAAGAACAGCGGGTTGCTGACCTTGGCCGGGCCTAGGTGATAGATCTCCCCGGAGGAGCTGGCATCACTGGCAGGAAGGAGGCTGGGACATGCATGTTTGCCTCTGGGGTTCCTTTCTGAGGCGAGTGCAGCCAAGGGACAAGGAGCACGTGTCCGTCTGTCCTCCTGCACGTCTTTTGCCATTCTGCTTGGATCTGCTGAATGTGTCCCCAGGAAGTTATGCCTGTTGCCCCTAAGTGGCACCTTCCCCACCTCAAAGGTGGTGGCTCCAGTGGAGTCGAGTCCACCACCTCCTGCCCTTCACCAACTCATCAGCCATCCTCGCTGGTCTCCTACATGAAGTGCTGCTGCTGGCAGCAGTCTTTGTCTGGTGCTGTCCTGCATAGCATTCTTCGGGAGAGAAGATGGCACCCTGTCTTTGGGGCTTGGCACACAGGTGCAGAGGTGTGGCATGGGGTTACACCTGGAGTTGCTGCCAGGGCTGCTGGCAGAGTTGTGCCACTTTAAAATCTCCGTGCCTGAAAGGAACTAGTCATGTCAGCTATGGATTGCTGCTGCAGCAACCACACGGTTCCTGCCAGCTCTGCTCTCTAGAGGAGGTGCCTGGTTCCTCTGGCAAAGGATCTTATCTGAGTTGAATCAGAGCATTTTAGGCTTTTTTCTCTCCTGCAGAACATGGTTAGAAGTGTCTGGTAAGCTGTTTCTCATAAACGGGCAAATACTGCTGGTGAAGCTCGTAGCCAGCCCTTCCATAAGGGTTATTTTAGTAGGCAATGTACGCATGGCTGTGACAGGGTGATTTTCCTGTTCCCTTCATGAATGCCCTTGAACCCAGAGGACATGCAGAGCTTCACATCTGTCAGTAAATGATGCTAGGTAACTTCTTAAATTCACATCTTGGCAAGGAGAGGGGAAAGGAGTAATACCATATTTTTCATTAACTTAAAAATGAGATGATTCCTTCTTGCCTCTGTGGAAGTTTCTGCATGAGAAGTAAAGGCTTAGTTTCTCCTAAGACTATTAATTTGTTTTGATTGTTTAATTGACTCTTTTGTAAGTTGCTTTTCCTCCTTTTTCCATGCTTTGATTTGGGCCTACTGCTGCTTTCTTTCATCAGGCAGTTATTTTTCTCTATACTTCATTTGAAGAGGTCAAGTTTCCTGGGTGACCTTGGAGTACAAAAAAACACATTTACCAGAAAAAAAAAGAAGACCCATAATTTACATTGAACCTGGGGGATGTTGAAGTTCTGTAGCTGCTGCTACTGTGTCTCACTGTTCCTTAACCCGTCTGATTTTTTTTGGAGGTTACAGTTCTCATTTTAAAGTCTAAGGACAGTCCTAGACTGACTTAACATTTGTTAACACTTCACTGTCTTCCTACAGTGTTGAATGTTGAATATGAAAGGGTTAAGATTTACTGGGATCATAAAGTGTCCAGTGAAGAAAAGCACTATATTGTTTTATTAGTAATAAATGTTAGCTTTGCTGTCTTACAGTATTGTTCCTTAAACCTCTTTGATTCTCCAGAAAGTAGCAGTGATTTCTGGTGACAAAGAATGTTGATGTGTGTCATTAATAACTCACTAAAAAAGCAAGTTTTGATAACATTATTCCAGAAGTTTATGAAGTTAACTATACAAAAAGGAAAATGCCTGTGGGATTTAAAAAAAAAAAAAGGCAGAAGTAAATCACCATCAGTAACTCAGTGGTTAAATGGGTGTAACGTACATGTTCCAGCATCTCATATTGTTCCTTCTAAGTGGAAATGTTCACAGGTAGTACTGACAATACCTTTAGTTTCTGGGTTATAGAGGTGTAGGTTGACAGCCTGTCATCCCAGCCGGACTCCACATTGTGGGAGCCACGTTCCTGGAATTGCACTCCCTGGTTATGTAATCTTGACTCCATTGCATAATAGGGCTCAACCACAACAGGTGCTCGCTTGCCTGTCACTGTCTGATTTTTCATTTTGCAGGTTATCTGCTTGTGACCATACTTTATAAAAAGTGAAAACAGAGCCCCTGAAGTGCTGGGAACTGAGATGTGGTGTTGCCCAGAGCTGTGTGGCTGGTTTGGGGTAACTCTTGCCCCGCTGTGGGTACTCGTGGTGCTTGTGAGGAGCTGTCCTCAACCAAGTGATGGCTTGCATCAGGTTAATTGTGTAATTTCTGTAATCAGCTTGCACCCTGCAATAGCATGAAATACTCAGCATGCCTGCTATTAATCAGAAAGGCTGGATGGGTGAGGTTCCTTCTCCACTGCCTCAAAATGATGCTGCCTGAGCAAATGGCGGCAGCCACAAGGCTGAGCAGGACATGGGTGCCAGCGGCTAAATGGACCTTCCAGAGAAGTGTTACTGGTGCTCAGCGGCGTGGTTTAGCATGAAGTTATTCTGAATACTGGAGCCTGTAGCATGCTTGAAGGAGCACTGCGTGGGTACTGGCGTGGGTAGGCAGGGCTGAACTTCCTGCTGAAGCGTGTTTCTCTTTTGGCAATGTGCGTGATGAGACCAAGGTGGGTGATTTCATTCAGTGTTTCTCATCAGTCCTGTTTTGCTGTAGTGCTGTAGCCTGTACTGCTGTCCTTCTGTGTTGGTTCCTCGAAGAGAAATGCAGTGCTTCTTGGTCCATGGTTTTGACAGAGTAGATAGTACTCTATGAATACACATAACCTTTGTTTTTTGACAAAGTGATCGAAAAACAGATGAAAGTGAGAATTTTGGGGCAGTTAAGACTCTTGGCAAATTCAGATTGTTTTTCAGTGGTTTTGACAGAGTGAAAAAAAATGGAGAGTGATTTTGAGATGTCACAGTTGAAACATTTCACACAGCAGTTAGGTCTGTAGGGACATGAGACAGAAGCATGGAACACAGCAATTAAGAGGTAGCATTTTATCATTACTTTTTAGCGGTATTCAGGGAAACCTGGGTCCAGGTCACCAAAACTCAACCTGTCCTCCAGGCTCTGGATTTTAAAGCAAGGAAGTTTTTCCTCCTCATATTGCCAGTGGAGAAGCCCATCTCTGAGGTGATCTTGCTTGAGAGATGTCCTACCACACGGGATGGTGCCTGACATGGATCTAGTATTGCATGTTCAGATGCTTTTTTTTCTGTAAATAAAGAATGTTTAAAATGTAAGCGAGACAGTTTTGGTTTGAATGAAACAATTCAACAGTCCCAAACTAAGCTCTGCATTTTTTTCCCCTCAGTTTTCAAGGAAAAAAAAAAGTTAACAAACAAGTTGGGGTTTGGTTGGTTGGTTGCTTCAGCCATTCAGCAGAGAAAATCAATTATTCACACAGCTCTAGTCGGTATCTTGAGGGGAATTCTCAGTACATCAAAGGTCTAAGAATGTTTATCTGTCTGGGATCCAGCATCTTATTTTAAAATTCTTGGTGTTGTCCTTAAGTCAACTGTAGCCTTGCTTTTAAGGCATGACTTTGTACTTGCTTCCTGCACTGCTGTCTGCTTGCTGGTTCCCATCATTGTGAGCAAAAGGTTGTCCCTACTGAAGCAGTGAAATGGCAGCTGTGAGCCATGGCAGAACTGGGGCATCAGCCTAGGAGGTAGTGTGATGCTAACCAAATAATTTACATACCGGTTGTTTGTCATCTTGGGGGCAACTGTTTAGCATGCCCATCTAGGCAAAGCCTCCCCTGTCTGTCTAAGCAGGCTGCCATGGTGGCCTGCTGAGCCTTATTCTTTCGTAGCAGCACCCTTTAAAACGACTTATGGATAATTTAAGAACGGGACTTGAAATTGAGTCTGCACATGTTGGCTGCTTCTTTCTAGCAGTGCCATTGTCACAAGAACTGAAAGAAGGAATGAGGAATGGCGCTGGTCACAGGAGAGTGCAACGTTTGTCGAAGCTGTGCTTGGGTAACACGCACGGATGAGGCCAGCACCCATTTCAGAGAGGGGTCATTCCTTTTGTTTGAAGACATCTGAGATTGTATGATCACAAATGGAAAAGAGCACCGGAAGAGGATTTTGTGTTCTTAAATAAACATGTTGTTTCTCACTGGAGAGGAATGATTTGATGCTGGTTTGCTGAAATTTTACAAGAGGAAAAAGCTATACCAAGGTCCAAATAATGCACCGGGGATTTTTAAATTGTTATTTGAGAACAACTAACACAGATACACCTGATCCTTGAGGGCTTCAGGTTTAAGCTTGCACTAATGCTGACCAGTAGCTGCCTCATCTTTCTTTTCATGAGTCCCTTGTTCTCTCCATGAAGGCTGGGTCAGGACTGCAGCCAAAGGCAGCACTGATGATTCTGCAGATAAAGTCATGATAAAATTTCTAGGTTTTGAGGAAGAAAGTCCCTTATTCTTCCAGTCAATAGCAGCAGCATAAAAATTTTGACAGGAAATACCAAAAACCGGAATGGGGAGACTGTAGTTAGAAGCATTCTTGCTGAGTTGGCTTCAGTATAGTGATTTAAATAAAAATATGTTTTGTAATAAATAATTAATTTGCAATCGCAACATTTCTTGAATTCAAATAAAAGTTGTTGGTATATAGTACTTTCGTTTCTTGTAGGAGTGTTAGAAACACCTCAATAGAAGTCTTCTGGTTTGCTTTTAAGAGGCATGTGTCTTGTCTGAATATTGGATCTTAACATCTTAAAAACTTGGGTATCCCAGCTGATTTCTACGTGACTGAAAAAGGAGGGGTGGGCTTACTTGGAGGAAAACAGGTACAGAAGGTAGCTGTTAGTCATAGTGTAAATGACTCCTTCATCCCTAAAAACAAAAATATGAGTGAGAAGATAGCAGATGGGACTTGCATGGTATCCAGGAGGTCAGCAGACTCCAGGCCTTTCAGATATCTATAGCAGAAATTCATTGCAAATCCATGGGTTTTCACGCTCCAGATGCTGGGTTTGAGGACTGGAGCCATGAATAAATCAGCTAATCTCAAAGACTGCAGAAATGTATGGAGAACACAGTGATCCCTGAATTATTTGAAACAATTGTCTTGTTTTAGGGCCTTAAACACCTTTTGCTGTGTTGCTTTCAGTTAGTTACCTGAGCAAATGACGCCAGTTACCATAAAGGGAGGACATGTAGCTTTAGTCCATGATTGAAAAACACATTGACTCATATACAAAGATGACAGAGGAGACAATATATTACAGGGCTTGAAAAGATATAAATGCTGGGATCTACAGAGGAAAATCGGTTGTATTTGCCTTCTAAGGGGCAGCTTAAGAAAAGTTGACATCAATATGAGAAGGAACTTCTTTCTAGTGAGAGTGACAGAGCCCTGAAAGGGCCTGCCCAGGGTGATTGTGGAGTCTCCTTCACTGGAGGCGTTTAAAACCCACTTGGACATGTTACTGTGGGACTTGGTCTAGGTGGTCCTGCTGTGGCAGGGGGATTGGACTAGATGATCTTTCGAGGTCCCATCTAATCCCTAATGATTCTGTGATTCTATGATTCTAAGGTTTCTCTTCTGTTGCAGTTGAGAAACTCAGGGTTTTGAAGGTGAAGTTACAGTGGGAACATACATAGATTTGCTATGGTGAGATGCTGGGACTGATGAATGGAAAAATATTGTTGATGTGTACTCTGTTACATTGCTCTTCTGGCTATTATTATGCAAATAGCTTCTGAGAGGAGTGAAGACACAAAGATTCCAACTCACTGAAGTGGGAGGCTGTTTTAATTCTTCTTAAAAGCAGGGAGAACATAGTCTCCGTTTTACCCCTTCAAAACATAAAAAGGTAAATTTTAAAATAACTTTCAACTATCATCCTTAGTATTAAAGTAGTCATCAAACAACTAAAAAAAAACAATGTTAAGACATGCTTTTACAATATGGCCGATCTAGGAACAAATTGAAAAGAGGCAGCTGCTTTGTGTCATAAGAGAATTGAATATGCTCAAAGGAGCAAGACTCTTCTTCCCTGAATTGTAAAGTAAGTCCTGCTTTTCTTCAGTGAATATGTTCAGAAACATGGAACCATGCAGTGTTGGGGTGTTTTGTCACTTACTTTGTTGAAGAACTGTATTTTTTCAACTGCAGAAACGCTAGTGACGTGTTCTTCTGGAGGAGTCATCTATTTAGGTTATTTAACCCACTTTCTGCTGTGAGGAAGATACACTCTTCTTGATGCAAGCCAGCCTTGAAAGTGTGCAGGTTTCCTATGACCATGTGCGCTCGCAAAACAAGACATTGCTTCAGTAATGGAATATTAGCTGTGGGGGTTTGGTTTTTTTTACAATATAAGCTTCTTTGTGCTGATGAGAATTCGTGAAGATCTGTTTCTCCCTTGACGTGTTCAGTCCTTCACATGCAGTTTCCAGTTTACAGATAACTTCTCCAGCTGTCAGAAAAGGTATTGCTGATGTTAGGTGCAAAGGGAGATGAGGGGATGGAATGATTGCCGGGTGCATTTCTCCCCGGTTAAACAAGGAGGACTCGGGCTGCACTGATTGTGTTGTCTGAATGGCTCTAAATATGTCTGAAATGTCAGGTGGGCATGGTATGGTTCTCTCACTTCTGGATAGAATACCAGCTGCCTGTTGAATAATACCAGCTTTTTGAAAAGTGTGTGGCTGAGGCTGGTCTGAGCCAAATCACTCCACAGAGTTATTTCTGGAGGGTGCTGAGCACTCCATAATACTGGTCTTTTACTCTCTGGAAACAGCAATAATTGAGTAGATCCTGGAAGTTGCAGGACCAGCTGCACGAGAAGGACGTGGTGCTGTTACCTACCCTGACTGGCAGCAAAACCAGCTCTGTGCTGGAAACTGAAAGAGCATGAGCTAGGGAGAAGGATGTGTGCTTTGATGAAAATGAATTTGCAGTCCTTGTTGGCCTGCACAAAACAGGTAAGTGAGCACCACACGTAAGACATACAGGTGATTGTGCTTCTGAGACAGGATCAAGGTGCAAGTCTGATTTGCCCCATTCCAATTAAAAGTCACCGAGGACTGTTACACCAAGTGTTCCTATCCTCAACCACATGTGGCAGAGCTGTGCCTGCCCTGTGCACATGCAGAGCCTGTTCTTGGAAAATGTCTTTTCATCTGCTTCATCATTTTTTGTGTGTTGTTACAATCAGTGATCCCTATGGCATGCTCTCAAAAACCCTGGAACCTCTGCAGTGATAGAGTTACAAGTCAGTCACAATCCCAAATCTGCACTCCAAGATGAATGAACAGAGACCTGAACACAGATCTGAAGAGTAAGCCATAATTATGAAATGGCCTGGAGCTCAGGTGCTTGTCATAATCAGGCTTTAGGAGCTGTGGAATGACTAAGTCACTTCATAGATTTGTGTGACAAATGGTAAGAAACCCCTAGCTTGCAGTCAGAAGTGTAGGATGTATTTCCATAATATGTGCCCTTAAAAAACCTGAAGGCTCACAAAGCAGAGGGAACTGATGTTATTTGGTCACGTTTTCCATTCATTTCTGTGACTCACATTCTCTGTAGATTCCATACGATTGTTTCTATTGAAGTGTATGTAGTAGTTACTGGAGGGAGGAGGATGCTTCACAGGTGTGCTGAGAAGGGCTGATCTGAATTTAACTTCAGGTTTTGCCACTGACTTCGGGGGCAGTCACAGACAAGTCATTTAGTTTCACTATATTCCTCTTTCCTGCCTGTGAAGTACAGACATTCCTCTTTGCAGGGGCCATGGAAGGATATGTGAAGCACTCAGAAGTGGGGGTTCTGTCAGCGGATGTCCATGTGCATCAGTACAGAACATATCATAGTCAAAAGATGGAGGACACATTTATATAAGTAGCAGGGGCAAAGTGCATTGGCTTGTGTCTAATCTTACTGAATTTGGCCTTAACTCAATTCCATGTACCCAGAAGTAGTCTGCTTTTCACTTCTGGTGGCAGTTTCAGGTTTTTAGCTCTGTGAAACTTGGGGAAATGTGTAGTAGATGTTGTCTGGGCTGTAGCTGCTTTGTCTTACTTGTCATAAAGAGTGCTTTGCTTTGCTTGGGTTTACACCCACGGGTGTGTTTAAATTTCGTAACTTCAGGTTCCTGATGTGGAGGACCTGTGAGCTGATGCAAAGAGGGGCTGTCATGGTTCCAGCCTTTTTACTTGGACTTGCCCTCAATAAGTGTGCTGGACCTGATTGCACAGAGAGGTAGGCAGCATAGGGAGCTCATCAGGAGACTAAAAGAGAAAACACTCCTTTATCATCTAGACTAGCAGGTGCCCATTTGATGGCAGGAGACAGGGACCATGTCTTCTGACAGAAGCCCACTGTTGGAGCGAGTCCAGAGGAGGCACAAAGATGATCCAAGGGCTGGAGCACCTTTGCTGTGAAGACAGGCTGAGGGAGCTGGGGTTGTTCAGCCTAGGGAAGAGAAGGCTCGAGAGGAACCTTATAGCTGCCTTCCAATACCCAAAGAGAACCTACAGGAAGACTGGAGAGGGACTGACGTTCTTAAGGGGATCACAAAATCACAGGGTGTTACAGGTTGGAACAGACCTCAAAAGATTATCTAAGTCCAACCACCCCTGCCAGAGCAGGGTAAGCCTACAGCACCTGGTGTACCCAGACTGTCTCCCATCCAAATACAAACCAGACCCAACCTTGCTTAGCTTTGTTAGACAAGATTGGGCTTTATGCCAGGGTGGCATGTCTCTGGTTAAATCTATCTCTATTACAAGGATAAATGGTTGATATGGGAGATGTTGGGATGAGGACTGAACTTCATGATTCTGAAGGTCCTTTCCAGCCATGATGACTCTGTGATTCTGTGAAAGAGAGTGGGTTCGGACTAGATCTTAGGAAGAAGTTCTTCAAGAGTGGAGAGACTGTGGAATCAACTGCCTGGAGTGATTGTGTCTGCCCTCTCCCTGAAGGTGTTCAGGGCCGGGTTGGATGAGGCCTTGAGCAGCCAAGTCTAGTTGAGAGGTGTTGCTGCTCATGGCAGGGAGGCTGGAGCAGATGATCTCTAAGGTGCTTTCCAACCTAAGCCAGTCTATGGTTCTATGAATTTATGTTGTAAAATATCACCTTTGTAAGATACCACCTTTGGCCCTGGGGATGCTAGAGGCACCTTCCAAGAATGTGGTCAGCTGTGAAATTGTCCTTTTCACAGTGTAGTTTGTCCCACCAGTAAAATCAGGAGAAGTAGTTTCTTAACCCTCATCAGCGCTGAAATCATGCTGCTGGATGTGCTGGCTTTAGGGCAAGGCAAGGAACAGGAGCACAGTGCTCTGTAATGGCCAGAAGGGATTTATGCTCGAAGTGTTGATCTCAATTAGGAGCTGCTTGCACACAGATGACTGAGCATTAATAACTATTCAGCGGGAACTCACATTTCTTCTTCCTGCACAAAACCAGCCACACTCCCAGAAGGAGCAATTTATAGAAATCTTGAAAGCTGGAATTCACATTTTTTAATGAATTATTCTTAAAAAGGAGATCAAAAAAGGCGGGGAAATAAAGGTTCAGAAATGACACATTTGCAAGAAAACATCCCATTTTTAATTCGTTTATGCTGCAACATGATCAGTATTTGTCTGCATAATTTTCTATACTGCCTTGTTTAAGCTATAGCTAATAATTATACTGAGCACAACATGAATTGTGAGTAGTCTTTGAGACGTGATTAACTGTGCCTTGTCAGTACATGAAGGAAGAAAATTCTAAGCCATGTAATTGGTAGTAGAGACTGTGTGTATTGCACTCTGGCAGTGCTGTTGTGACATGTCACAGTCATGGCACTGAGAGCATGACAGCAGCTCACGTCAGTGTTGCTCTGCTTCTGAGTGCTTCTCCAAAGACAGGGGAAATACTTTTCTCCTAAGACTTGTTTAGACATTCTAGAATAGAACCAGTTCAGGCCTAAGCACTGTATTCCCCTGTTACTTGTTAGAAAATATATGAATATGTTTGCGTAGTGTGTTCAAAAAGTTGAGGCCCAAAGCCATTAATTGCTGGCACACTTGTAGAACGTGTTCTGTGCTGGAGACTCACAGTGTGCTCCAGCTCTTAGAAAATCCACTAGTTTTTCCTCATGAATGGAGAAGCCTGGGACAACACACCTGGAAAATGGGTATATCCTTGGGGGACGACTCCTTGACCTTGGAGGGATCACCACACATGGCGCAGTGATTTCCTGTGGTCTCCCGCATACTTCCTTAAACCTTCTCTTGGCTTCTGTGTCTTGACCTTTACCTGGTAGTGGGTCACTAGAGCCCGCTATATAGATCTCTTAAGAGATGGAGAAAATGAAATTGTGTCTGTGCTCCCTTTATGCTGGTTGAAATGCTGGGCCACATTTAGTCTCATGGGTGGAAGGCAGGTGTGATTTGCTCTTGGAAGACCAACCTTGAGTTATTTACATATCCAGGATTAATGAAAGGAATGCAGGTCTGTACAGCTTGTCTTAAGACCTGTGCTAACAGCATGAAGGTTTGCCTGCTTCTGAGGCTGTTAGCTGTTTGCCACGAGTTACTATTGCCGTGGCTTTTTATTAGCCAGTCCTGGATATGCCTGAAGGATTTGCTGTGGCATCTCAAGAGATGCGTAGCACAAGGACGTACTGCTGTTTCCAGAATAACCTCAGTGCTGGAAGCACTGCGTACAATAAATCTGTGAAAATGTGGACCTAGTACACAGGGAGGACTGAAGGCTTCAAGGATACAGGACCTGGCTATGCAGCGCCGCAACTAACCTGTGTGTGCAGTTCAGCTCCAAGAGTCTAAGCTGGACTTGGAGACCTCTGTAGGTTGCTTCCAGCCAGTGCTTCAGTGATCCTATGATCCTGTGAAAAGGCCAACCACTGTTCTGTAGTTCTGCCCTTCCAGGTAGTTCCAGGAGTGAGATGACTTGGAACCACACCTAACACTGGGTTCTGTAACAAAACTGTTGGGTTTTGGTCTGGGAGATACTGCAGTCAGTTTGACAAGAGAAAGCCCTTTGTTGCTGCCAAGAGAGCTGTTTGAAGCCGTCCTGATTCCTGAAATACCGTAAGAAATGTCATTACACACAGGGCAAACGTGGGCAGATGCATCGTCATAGTGGGATTATAGGGCTAAAGAGCTTCAGGCTTCATACTTGGTGTTTGTAAAGGACTTAACTCTGTCTTTGGACCACGTCATGACATGAGGCTATTTGGAATAAAAATGCAGCACATTGCTGATAATGAGAAACTTTAAAGAGCTACAGATGCTGACTTGAACCTAGATTTTGAGTTGAATATTCTTGAGGATGTGCTTCAATGTCACACAGTGTTGTCAAGGACATGCTGATGCATTAATAACTGGAAAAACGTGGAGATCACTGCAGCATCACTGAGGTAGAGTAGCAAAGCTCCTAAATTTGCCTACTGTTCTGTAAATGTGGGTGTGTGTGAAATGTAGCTTGGGGCTTTTCCTGACTGTCAGGCAGGAGCAGTCCCTAGGTATGGTCAGGATCTTGAGAAGGCTGACTGCAGCAGACAGTGCTCTAGGAGGTCTTTCTCTTAGCAGTTATCAAGGTTATAGACTAGTGCCTTATCAACTGCTTGTTCGACCTCGCTTAGTTTGGGCAGAGGGTAGGTAAGTGCCATGCAGGTGTTCTCCATGCCCTACAAACCACATGCAGCAGGAGCAGCAGTGAGGGAAGAGGCTGAGTGCAACACATATCCCCTGCTTCCAGCATGGCTGTGGAAACCAGTTGGGTGCTGTGGCATTGCTTTCATCTTTCATATATTTCTAGCTCATTAAAATTGTATCTTGATAAGCACATGAAGTCACAGCAGATGGCAAAATCTGAAATATTCCTTCCATCTCACTATTTTAATTAGGTTTTCAGTTATCTCTTTATGAAAAGTACTCTGAAAGTATTGCGAAGACTTAAGTAAGCTCCCAGTGCAACTTCTCTGAGTTAAAGCCAACATGACTACCTTTAAGAAAGGCTCTCCTGGATGTTAGCTGTTGTTTTTAATCTTTTGGGGAGTGTTTTGATCTTGTTCAGAAATTGGTTTGATATCTTTCCTTAATTTGGTGGTAGATACTTAAAACAGTTGCCTCTGTATTCCTTTGCACAGCAGAAGTGATGAGTGTGGTTTAGAGATGTGTCAGCCTGTGCAGTTGTGCCCAGTAGAGCTGTGGTCAGCGCTGTATTCTGACCTGAGTTAAAATGACTGCATGTTTCAGTAGCAACATGAAAAGAAACTGGTCAGAGCCCCTTAAAATGTTTGTCACTTCCTTTTATAGTTGTATCCAAATGCTATCTTTTAATTAAACGTGACAAGGGTTTTGTGGGGATGGCGCTAAGAAAGTCTTTAAGCCAGTAGATACCATCTGAGTATCAACTCAAAAGCGTTGGAACTGTGGTCAACAGCTTCTTTTAACTTCAGGTTTACTTGAGGCACCATAAAGGGAAACTCTAGCTCTGCCACCCATAGGTTTTATATAAAGGTAGAAGCACATGGATTGCAGTGGGATAGAATTAGCTGGTCTTTGGTGGTACAGTTTACATACCACCTGCACATGGTACCGGACTGCAGCTTAGAGGTAGATTTAAAAATCCATTACATTAACAGCAAAGAAGCATGAGAACAAGCTCATGGAATGACACTAATTTTGTCTGCTGTGCTCCCAGTGACGTTTTAGATGATGTGATGATTTCCCTGCACCACAGGGGAATTCTTAGTACACAGAACATGAGGGATCGCTGTTCGCAGCACCAAGATGCTTTTCTAGGTGCAGATTAGTTTTAATACTTTGATAAAGGTGGACAAGACATAGATGACAGAATCTCAGAATGTTAGGGGTTGGAACATCATCTAGTCCAGCCCCACTGCCTGAGCAGGACCACTTAAAGTAGGTCACACAGGAACACATCCCAGGTGGGTTTTGAGTGTCTGTGGAAAAGGAGACTCCACAGCCTCTCTGGACAGCCTGTTCCAGAGAGGGTGCTCTGTCATTTTCACGGTGAAAAAGCTTTTCCTTATGCTTATATAGTATCTCCAGTGCTCCAGCTCTCACCCATTGCCCCTATCAGTGGATGTCACTGAGAAGAGCCAGGCTCCGTCCTACTGACCCCCCTCCTTTTACATATCCATAAACATGAACATGAATGAGGTCATCCCTCAGTCTCCTCCAAGCTGAACAGACCTGCATTCTCCTGCCTTTCCTCGTAAGGGAGACTCTCCACTGCCTTCATCATCCTTGTGTCTCTGCACTGGACTCTCTCCAGCAGCTCTGTGTCCTTGAACTGAGGGATCCCAGAACTGACCACCTTGTTTGCCTCTGTCTGTACTCCAGGAGCTTTCCTGATATCAAACCCCAGACTGCTGAGGCTCCACAGAAAGTTGAGACAAGAGAGGAGCCTGCCTTGGTTGATGATGACTGGGCTAGGGATAAGTTGAGCAAACTGGATGTACACAAATCTATGGGTCCTGATGGGATGCACCCGCGTGTACTTAGGGAGATGGCAGAAGTCATTGCTAGGCCATGGGGATCAGGAGAGGTGCCTAGGGACTGCTGTCCCTTCAATCTTCAATAAAGGAAAGAAGGAGGACCCAGGTAACTATAGACCGGCCAGTCTCACCTGCATCCCAGGAAAGGTGATGGAACAATTTGTCCTGGATGTGGTCTCTAGGCACATCAAGGACAGGAGGCTCATTAGGGACAGTCAGCATGGCTTCACAGAGGGGTGAATAGCCCTGATAGCCTTTGATGAGGGAGGGCATAACCAGGTGGGTAGGTGGTGGCAGAGTGGTGGATGTGGTCTATCTTCACTGAAGCATTTGACAGATTCTCAAATAGCATCTTTGCAGCCAGACTGAGGCAGTGTGGTCTGGACAATCGGATAGTGAGGTGGATCGTGAACTGGCTCCAGTATAGAAGCCAGAGAGTAGTGGTCAGTGGGACAGAGTCTAGTTGGAGGCCTGTATCTAGTGGAGTCCCCCAAGGGTCAGTACTGGGACCAGTCCTATTCAGTAATGACATGGATGAGGGATTGGCATGCACTGTCAGCAAGTTTGCTGATGACACAAAGCTGGGTGGTGTCGCTGACACCCCTGCAGACTGTGCTGCCATTCAGCGAGATCTGGACAGGCTGGAGAGCTGGGCAGAGAGAAATGTAATGAAGGGTAAGTGTACAAGGGTAAGTGTAGAGTCTTGCATGTGGGCAAGAACAACCCCAGGTACCAGTATAGGTTGGGGACTGACCTGTTGGAGAACAGTGTAGGAGAGAGGGATCTGGGGGGGTCCTGGTGGGCAGTAGGATGACCGTAAGCCAGCAGTGTGCTCTTACGGCCAAGAGGGCCAACAGCATCGTGGGGTGGATCAGAATGAGGGTGGTTAGCAGATTGAGAGCGGTTCTTTTTCCCCTGTGGAGTCTCCTTCTCTGGAGACGTTTAAAACCTGACTGGATTTTAAACGTCCCGTGTGACTTGGTCTGAGTGATCCTGCTGTGTCAGGGGAATTGGACTAGATGATTTTTTGAGGTCACTTCCAATCCCCTATGATTCTAAGGTTCTACGACACAATATTCCAGATGTCATCTTGGCAGAGGAGAGGAGGGGAAGAAGTAATTGGCCTACTGACCACCTCCCACTTTCTGATGCACCCCAGGGTGCCATTGGCCTTCTTGGCACGTGGCTGGCTCATCCTGATCGTAGACCACGCTGTGCTAGCAGCCATGCACACAGTTCCAGAGGTGTCAAATCCTGAAACAATAAACAATATGTGTAAGACAGGAGAGAGCAAAGACACCTAATCCAGAAATTGAGGAGTAGAGTAACTTTACATTCATTTTTTGAAGAATTTCATGGGTGAGATTTTCAAGATAGCATTTATTAATAATTCTTATTATGTATATATAGTGTATTATATATACTGTATATGATTATGTTATATTTTTATAGATATATATCTGTTATTTATTGGTTGGACTTCATGATCTCAGGGGTCTTTTCCAACCTGAATTATTCTATGATTTCCTCTGCTGATCTCTTCTTCTTACAAAAATGTAACATCAAAAAATGCAGTATCAAATAATTAGATTTTTTAAATATTTTACCCTCTTTTATTTAATAGATTTCTTATCATAGCTAAAATGAAGGGTTTTCTGAGACCCTCTAGATCATCCTGCTCTGGGAAATAGCGTGGGGATGGGGAAGTTGCCTTGCCATTTAGTCTGTCGGGGGTATTTAAGGAGGAAATGCATTGCTGGTCGGTACCGTTGCTGGTCAGTGGCTGGGGAGCAAGGCGAGGAAAAGCACTGGTGGGTAAAATAGCTATTTTTGTGAAAAGCCAGTGTGTATAAATGAGCTGTGAATAAATGAAGGTGGGAATTAGATGCTGTTCGTAATCTTTAGTTAAGGTAAGCTCTGCAAGAGAAGTCAATCTGAAAAAAACCCCCGACTTACTAAACAGGAGCAGGAAACAGCTTTTTTATCTCATGTGCCCTTAGTTCTTTTTACAATAGGAGCAGCACTGCGGCAGATTCCTACAACACAATTTGTCCACACTGCAGACTAATCTCACTTTAGTCTGTAAAAAATAACTTTATCTTTTCTCTCCTTTGTTTTTTCCCATCCGAATACTTGATTATTTTCTTGCTGTTATTCATTGACTGCAATTACAGAGGACAATTTTCAGTTTAAATTCCAATTTGACAGTAAAATACAGGAGGCAAATGATGCAACCTTGTGCATCATTTTGAGCAAAATAACAAACTAACTTGATTCTTAATAGCTGTGGCACCGCACTACAGGATCTGCTCATCAGATGCCATTTATTCAGAGAAAGGCTTTTGGTGCAGTCTGTCAAACAGTCATTAACATTAGTAAACTCGTGACTTTAATCAACTTCTACTTGGTAACAAATCCAACGGGCGTAAATTTTAAAGGATATTGCTGCTGCAGAGGGAAAGAAGTCTGAGACTGTTTCTTTCTTGTGTCTCTGTTGGTTGGCAGTTGGCATGGACCAGTGTGGAAAGGGAGGTAAGCTAATAATAACTCACTAAGTGTCGCTGCTGCCAAACGAGGATTTGAAATGTTATGCTGCCGTGCATCTTAGAGGTGGTAGTTAATTGCAGAGTCGTAACATTGCGGTGTGTGATAATAATTTTCATGATCATGAAATTCAGTTTTAAATGTGGTAATAGCCTTCATTATCAGACTTGTCATAGGGGGTAAAATCCTCAAATCAGATTTTTTTGGTGTAGGTTGGAAGGAAGTTGGTTTTGACGTGCTGCTGCCTTTCAGAAATGCCAGAGGTACTCACTTCTCATGGGTCAGATTAGAAGAACGCTCTGTTCATGGGATGGATGTAATTTTTAGTGACACTCTGTGTTGGCGGTGGGAAGCAGTGGGGTGGGATGAGGTACAGGCAGCACACAGAAATGCTCTACTTTTACAAGGTTCTCCAGGGTCATAAATTCTGTGATGCACCTTGGTCTCTCAGTATGGCCTCAAAATTGGTTTGAAACCCCTGTCTCCCCATGCTGGTTGGACACGATGCCTCGCTGTACCAAGAGGCCATTTCCATGGCACGTCAGAGTGCTCCTTGCAGTCCCTGCCCACGAGGTCTGCACACCTGAGCCTGTGGGGTGGGCATGAGGGCCTGCACACAAATGCTTTATTCTTTGTGCCACTCACTCGCTGGCAAGGCAGGAGGGAGACGTGTGGCATGGCGTGACCACACACAGGAGTTGCCACTTGCTGCATGCAGGGCACTGTGCCAGCCCAGGGGCTGCCTGGAAAGAAATAGCCCAACAGACATTTTTGCAAGAATTATTTTCCATTATTGCAGAGCATTTCTAATCATCTCTGCTAGTGCAGTTGTCTGGCCCAGTTTGGGAACTCTGCTTTCTGGTGCCCATAAGTGAATGCCTCTTGGCCCCAGGCGTTGAAAAGCTGTGGTTTCCAGCTACATGTTCACCTGTCTAATGACGGTTTTCTTTCTCGTTTGGCGCAGGGTCGTATCTGCAGAAAAGCTGGCAAATCAAAAAAGTCCTTCAGTCGAAAGGAAGCTGAAGCAACATTTAAGAGTTTGGTGAAGACCCACGAAAAATATGGGTGGGTCACCCCACCCGTCTCTGATGGCTGATGTTAGCAACCTGCACTTGACAAAAATGCTGAACAAAAGTACTGTGACATCTCCTCAGTGCTGTACACCCACCCATCCTTTTCTACTTCAGCTCCAGTTACATACCATGAATGTCAAGGAGACATCTAAGTTATTTATGAACAGATGTGTTTACAGATGGAGAGAAAAAAAATGCTGTGTAGGATTATGTTGCAAGACTGGAGAATGGTCATCACTGAAGTCACTTGAGCGGATGCTGAGATTGCGTCATTTGCCCCCATACAGCCCACATTGTCTTCAGCTTCTTTCCATGACAGCAGCACCAAACAGCAGTACTGGAAAGTCTCTCCGTTACTGCTCAGTTCATTTAAATGTAAATGAAACAGTTAATATTTAATGGGAAGCAGTGCATTGCAGGTACATGTTTGCTGTGCTGTTTATCTTTGTCTCCTAGCAGGTCAGCATAACTTGAAGATTTGTCTTTATGTGGAACTGTGGTCTGCTGTGACTAAATTTAGACCTCATTTGTGCTCTATATATGACCTTTAATTCATAAATGAAACCAGAATTAAAATGCCGAAAGGTCCTAGTGTCGACAAATTAAGTGGAATCGCCCAACCGGTTACAATGTGCTATCTGTGCTGATATTGTGATGTGCTGTTCAGAAATAAACCAGTGCAGTTAGCTGAAGGTCAGGTGGTTTTTTTAAACACATCCGTGCCAGGGCTTGGAGCAGTTGGCTGGTGCTAGCAGAACCCTTACCTGCCGGTGGCTTCTGCACTAGCGTGTGGCCTGTCAGTTCTTCAGAAGGGCAAAACGAACAGAAACAGACAAAGCGATCCGAAACAATAACCTGCTTCATTTTCAAACGGTGTGCCAGGAACAGAGGCGGATGGAACGTGGATTGTAAGATGATTTGCATGACTGGAATTTTCTTTTCTGTTTTCACTCGGTAGGCATTGTATGTACTTAGATCCCAGTATCTGAGAAAACCCACTGATGTATATAAATGTCCTATTATTTAATCATTAAGATTAAAGTTTTCTGATAAATCGGAAAAAAAAACCCAACTTTTTAAGGGACTGCGTAAATGCTGAAGGTAATGTTTAGAATGGTATAAAAACAAAAGCATTAAAAATGTGGATTCCAAATGGAAAAGCGTATCGCACACATGCTGAATAAAATCACCAGTATCGTTTCTGCTGTCTTGGGAATTCAATCATTGTGGCAAACTTTTGTATTCAAGGTAGTAGGTTGTCTGCTGTGAAATTCTAGGCACTTGATAGAGACATCTGATGTGGTGATCCCATTGACAGCAGCACAGCAGTTTACCAGAAATGGGAGTTAGGTGTTTGAAAACACTTTCCAACCTGTGACAACACAAGGCCACATCAATTCGGCTGACCAATTTCTGTTTGCACGGCAGCAACAGTGGGCACCTCGCAGAGTTCTGGGGCTTGGAGTTTGATTTTAAACTATGCAAAAGAGGAATGAAGGACAGAGTGTCCGAGTAGAAGTAAAGCAGCAGCACAGCAGATACTTGTGCTGGAACACTGCTCTGACTATCTGTAGATGCTTTACGAGTATAGCTGTGTGTCAGCCAGATAACGAGAAAAGTAACCAAAGCATTTGCCAAATGGGTTACGTAAGTCAGACCCACTCAGTTTTGTGGATGTGGCTGGTTTCTTACACTTATGATCTCCACCAGCTGCCTTACCTTGATTAGAAATGGAAATGCTTCTCACCACAAATGGACACAGATCTTGCTATGATTTCTCTCCCCCTGCTTTACACTTGGAGATGATGCTGTAATCAATGTGTATGTACTCTCCTCCTTGAGCCCTCTACCAGTTCTGTGTTCAGCAGAATGTGTCTTCTGAGTGAGGAGTAACTTTCTGAGTCATTTATGTACTTGGTTGTGTAAACATTTTTGTGGTACCCTTTAGGACAGAGAAAGCCAGTGTGTTTAGTTATGCATAACAGAAGTTGCACTCTCTGAGACCTTACAGAGGGATCTACCACTGGAAAGCATCAAGTTTGTTATTTATCCATGTAAAAGCTCTTCCCTCATCAGCAATGTCAAATCATTTTAGAAGCAGTGTGAAGGTATGGTGAGCTTTTGGGGGGGGGTTTTTCTTTCTCCTCTGATTTTTAACCTGCCTGGGTTTTTTCTGTCAGTGGGTTATTTTAAATCTTCCTGAGAACCGTATCTTTAATACTTAATTAAAGGGTTAGCTAAAAGGAACGTGGTGGGTGGATTGCTACCACTTCCCTCAAACCTACTTATTACGTCTCTTCTTAAGGGGGCTTTAAATAGTTAGAGCAAACATTGCTAAAAATCAGTTACTTTCTGGCTGTAGGAGGTTCTCTGTATCACTCAGAATTGTGGAGCAGTAGGAGAGGTAAATCAAAAAATCTGGAGTGCTTTGAAGCTGTAGCAGAAGGGGAGCAGTGTGTGGGATAAGCTACAGCAATGATTCGTGCGAGGAAGAAAGAAGGAAAAGCACTCTGTGTGAATTAGGGCAGGATGAAGGCTCCTGCCACACCAAAAATAAGCGTGCTCCTATTGAAGAAATGGCTTAGAGCAGGAGCAGCCTGCACTGGGGGAGAGCAAGGAAAAGGGACCAGCAGGGAGCACAGCACCATTGTACTTCTGACCAGGGAGGCTGGGAGATGGCTGGGAATGGAGTTAAATTAAGAGGCATAGAAAGAGGGTTGATCTGTTTCAGGGAAAATTCATGATTTGTGACTAGCTGCATTATGGACAGGTTCTACTTTCTGTGCAATAGACAAGTCAGGGAAAAATTTGATGGGGAAACCAGGAAAAGAGGTGTGCAAGAGGAAGGAAGAGAGTGAGACCTGAAAGAACTATGGGCTGTGGGGGGGATATAACTGGGCAGCTAAAACGTAGGATTAAAAGAGGGTGAAGATGGAAGGGTGTAAAATGAGGGATCGAAGGAGATAGCGCAGTACCACCAAAAGGGCTGAAGGGCAGCAGTTTAGATAGGACCTACTGAATGAGCTGGTTCCAGCACTGCTCCTGGTGAACAAAGGTGCCTTTCTGCTAAGAGTTCCTCACTGATCCTATGAGGTCCTTTTTCCCAGATCTTCAACTCAAAGAGGCTAAAAATCAAATTAGACTGGCCATTAGGCTGCTTGAACTAAGTTCCTTGATTTCAAACAAGTTTCTAATTTTATTTGCAGAAAGAAAACACTCACATTCCCCTTTTAGCCAGTCCAAAATCTCTTTAGGACTCTGTAAAATTAGCAGTCAGTACAAGTCCTCCAGTTCTCATTAGACTCATTTTATTAGGAGTATTATTTTCCATCTGCTGCCCCAGAACAGATTATTAATTTGAAACTAGCATCTGGGGAGGTGTGAATTTGTATTAAGAAGTTGCTTCCTGCCTGGTTTAGAGGATGTCCTTTAGGAAGACCTTCTTGGAGTCTGAAAAAGCTGCTTCACTGCATACAGGTGCTGAATGAAGAAAGCTTGTCATAAATGAAGCAAGCCACCTCCGAATGCCCAAACACTGAACGGACTCAGAGAACACAGCTTCTGCTTTTTATGGAAATGTATTTCTGTATCATTAGAAATTGGTGCCTAAAGTTCAATAATCAAAACCTCAGTGGTCAAAGACCTCTTGAACTTGCCTTCTTTGTGCTCCCAAAAGCAGAAAGCTCTTCATTCCAGCATGAACTTCAGTCCTAAGTGCAAAGGAAGATAAAAGAATCATTAGGGATCGGAAGGGACCTCAAAAGATCATCTAGTCCAATCCCCCTGCAACAGCAGGATCACCTAGACCAAGTCACACAGGAACATACCCAGGCGGGTCTTGAACATCTCCAGTGAAGGAGACTCCACAACCATCCTGGGCAACGTGTTCCAGTGCTCGGTCACCCTCACTGTGAAGAAGTTCCTTCTCAGGTTGATGTGGAACTGATGTGTTTGTGCTGTGCCAGTGCATTACATAAACAGGCTTGCTTCCTTCTCTGTGTCCAGAGCAGTGCATATGATCCTAAACTATGGGTTCTGGCATAAATAGCAGGGTTGGGACAAAGCCTTTCTGACCTATAACAGATAGCTGTGATGTGGCTGTTGAATATGGATGTACTTTCAGGAAACTCACTCAGGAAGACATTCAGAGTCCCAGCTGCCAAGCAGCGATTTCTTGACTTGCATGTACTTTCCATTCCACAGGAACTTGCCATAGGGAGAGTTCTGTTTTTGATAGGCTGGCAGAGAAAAATACTGTGGAACCAACTGGTGTCTGCGACTTCGATCTCAGGGGTTTCTTTGCCACAGTATGTTTATTTATTTATTTATTTTTGTTCAAGGTTTTCAGGTAGGCACAGAGCCATGGTGTCTTCCTTTTACACTCTCATTTACAGCTTGCTGGTGAAGTTTTTAGAGGATAACTGTCTTCCAGCTGAATGCCTGGGCATAGAGATGGGTTGAGGGTTTACTTTTTGACGTTCCGTGGGCAGATGCAATGCGTGCTTAGGCATTGGGAAGCTCAGCTGAAATTACTTGAAGAAGCATTTGCATGGAGTCACTGTGGAAGGTTTTGCTTCTTCCGTGCAACAGGTAACTCGTGGTGAAGAAACTTCCTCTCCAACTGTACTGTGAACTACACAAACTGAACGAAGCAGGTACAGTACTGTTTTACAGTGATGCATCCCCTTCTGTGACAAGCACCAACGTGTAAAATAGTCTGCTACAGACTTCACATCTCAGAAGATGACATTCAGCAGCAATGCTGAAGAAAGACTCCTGGGTCCCTGTCTCTTCCAGCCTTCCCGGTGTTTTCTTAGGGGGAAGACGCAGCCCTGATGTAAGTGAAGGAGAGAGACTGCTGTGCACATGGTCTAAGCGTGTGCTCTCCCTGCAATGTGCCAGTTGTGTGAAGCTGGGAACAACCACCCTCTGAGCTTACCTGGGCAATGTGCACCTTCTTGCATTCATACACCAGTTTTGCAAATACTTCACAACCACATCTGTTCCTTGGACTGAGTCAAAGGATCTCTGACCCAAGTCCAGACTTGCAGAGCAGGTGGGTTACTGAGTACACCCTGCTGGGTTTAGTGCAAGCTAGTGACACATTTAAACTTCTGCTTTGCTCATCTGAAGAATAAGGTCTCTGTCAAAGTAGGTCTGAGGACAAATAGGTTGGAGTGAGTCACCTGCTATTATCAGCACAATGGCACTGGAGAGGTGATTGTGTAGGAACAGGCAAGAGGCAGAGGTGAGGTCCTGCAGCAAGAGCAGCCAATAGGTTGCTGCAAGAACTTGAAAAGACTGAGCTTGCCTCGCTGTTCCCCCCTTACTGCACTACTGACCAATTAATTGCATCTGATTTGTCATTTTCCCCCCTTTATAGCTCCTCCAAGTTTTATCATTAGGCCAAGGAAATGTTAAATCAAATTGTGGCAATTTACATTTAAAGCCTGCACTGCAACCTCAGAGCATGCAGATGCCATGCTGACACCTGTCACATGTCACCAACAGCTTCCTCACACTAGTGAGTCTTGGACAAATCAGTGATGATGGTGGTTAACACAAAAATAGAAACTGTATAATTTGGATGTTTGACTTAGTCTTTTCTCTGATAGTTTTGTCTTTCCATTTGATTGATTTCAGAGGAGAATGTCAAGCGAACAGCAGTGAGCCTGTCAGAGTGCTGTTTATTTATACCAGTTCCTTTTGTTCGTGCAGCTAAATAAGGTGGCAATAAATATTCATTGCACTTGTGTTTCACCAAATGGGAACTCAGGGATAGCTGCTCCTCACAATCTGAAAACTCTGCGTTTTATACATTGTGTTTGCCATCGTGCTTAGCATTCTTTATCTTTTGCTGCCAAGTGCTCTTACATTTTCTTGTTTAGTGACCTCACGTGTTTTGAATTGTTTGTGGTTTCCTAACAGAAATATTTGAAGTAAACATTGCAGGTCCTTTTCAGCAAAATCAGTGAAGCTTAACTGAACTAAATCTAATGGTCTGTGATTGGAGGAGTTCTTCATGTGCCATTTGCATTCACAAGGTCTGGAGACTTGTACTAAATATTTCCCTTCTGAAGTTCCTCAAGAAAATCAGGACTTTAAATTCAGCACAACATCCATGCTGACATAGATTAGCAGGTATCTTGGGAATGAAAGCAGGCCATCCTTAAGAGAAACTTAGTTTGTTCATCATTTAGTTCGGGAATGTACAGCAACAGTACAAGTCATGCTTTACACTGGTTGAGATTGTTCTTACAATTAAATTATTACTTGACTATCAGTTTATAAAGTATTCATAGAATTTATGATAATCCCACCAAATCGGGAGGAGCGATCGATATCCTAGAAGGCAGGGCTCCCATTCAGAGGGACCTGGACAGTCTCAAGGAATGGGCCAACAGGAACTCGATGAAGTTTGGCAATGGCAGGTGCTAAGACCAGTATTCTGAATGGAGCCACCCAACTGATGAGTGTAGGCTTTTCAGATCAGGCTCTGGTGAGCTCACAGCTCTGCAGGAAAGGACTTGGAAGCCTGGGTGGACAGTAGATTTACAAGGAATCGAATGTGCCTTAGTCTTAATGAAGACCAGCCATGTACTGGACTGCGCTGGCAAAAGGAAAGCTATTATTTTTCTCTGCTCATCACCTGTGAGCTGACATCTGATTTGCTGTGCTTTGGCCTCCCACAGCACTGTGAGAAACTGGAGGGAGTCCAGTGGAGTGACATCAGGACAGATAGGGGTCTGGAGCCTGTGATGCACAGGAAGATGATGAGAGAGCAGGTTCTGCTCAGCCAGGAAGGAGAAGTCTGAGAGGGGCTGCTTGTAGTCTTTCAATATGTAGGCAGGCATTACAAGGAAGATGGACAATACTCTGAGGTGAGGAATGAAAGTGCAGGAGGCAGCAGGCACAAGTTGCAGCAAGCAGGGTCCCAGCTGGATGGAGGAGAGAATCTCTTCACCACATGAGCACTAGAAACAGCACAGGCACCAGAGTAAGTTGCCCAGGAAAAAATGGAATCTCCATCAGGGGAAATTTTTGAGACTCAGCTTGGTAGTACAGCAGTTTGGATTAGAGATCCCCATAGATCTCCTCCAATCTAAATCTATGATTCTATTCTATTATTTATATTATAAATTTTGCTATTCTGAAGTATCAGGGACACAAATTTCATGGCCAAAAATATGTCTGTGAAGCTCCACCTGATATCCATAAAGTGATAACCTGCAGGAAGGGCCAGCTGATCATGACTCCGTAATAAGCACTGAGTTCCCCTTTCCTGTTGAAGGTATCATTAATTAGCAGATCCACACTACAAGTTTTGCACACATGCACCAGTTACCAGTCTGCTGATAGAAGTATTTTCCATGTAGATAGATGTATTGAGAGAACTTTTAATTCTATCTTCCCTGAACAACATTAACAGGACTTTTTTTCACCTTGTCTGTTGCCATGCAATGCAAGATTGGAAAATACTTCCCTTGGTAGATAGAGTAGGAAGGAGACCACATAAAGCAAGCCAGGAGTGTAGAGATGGGATCTTCTGTAGGAAAATTCTCTGCATTGTGGAAAGCAAAACACTGGGCTGGAAGTGGTCTCATTTTGTAAGGCTTTCATGATTGCTAAGGTGAGCTATTGAATTCCTAGAGACAAAGACGCTGTTCTCAATCTTGCCTCCATCCCCTAAACATTCTGCAGATTAATTTCTGCGGCAGAAAGGATTTGAGGAACATTTCTGACACGAACTTTCACCTGGAATATATCACAGTACAGTTCATCTGCTTGCATCTGATATCCCCATTCTGCAGCACAACAGATCCCAGTGTGATCAACTCGCCTGTCTCCCCTGTCTGTTTTGTGGTGTCAAACCTGGCCAGAGTGAGGTCCTCGATGAGACTTTCCTTCCCTGCTCCCCAGTATGCTTTGCATCTCTGTTTCTGGGTAGGAACGCCTTCTCTGACTGCACTTATTTTGACCCCATTTCTGAGACAAAGTTGTGTTGTCAAGTACCTTCTCCCTTGCAAGCACAGTCTGAGCACTTGGAAAAACAAAAGGGTTGAACAAAGGCCTCGTGTATTCCAAGGGAGCAGCCCCAGAACCCAGCTGGTAACACTGCAACAGCCGACAGTGGTGCCATTCAGCTCAGTTATCCTCTGCACGGCGCACAGTGCAGTACTACTTCAAGTCCAGTCAGTTGGCCTGTGAAGCATCGCAAGACAAGTGTTGCTGCTTGCAGTGGGCACAAATGGTCCCCAGCCTTTACAGGGTCTCTTTCTAATGAGGTCTGTGTGCGTCCAGTTGCCTGTTACTACTTCTCAATTGCCAAGTAGGAAAACAAGTCTGACTCTTAGCTTGACCTTCTGGACAACAGGCATTTCTTGATGTATTTTCATGTTATATTTATCCATACATGTGTGTGTATATACATATAGTATATATAGACAGGGGAAACTTGTACCCTAATGAAGACCAAAGCTGAAGCAGACTGCTCTAGTATTCTTTCCACCGTAAGACCCAGAAGGATTTTAAGCCTGGAGCATAACCACACACATCTTTTGCAGCACTTGAGGTATAAATGACAACTTTGTCTCAAGGCCATTTCTTCTTTCTGTACTGGCAGTAATAAATTTGAAGGTTCCTGCCCATTTGAAATGACTTGAAGAGCCAATATATTTCATGACATGAGTTTCTCTGACAGATGACATGACCCGCTTGGCAGTTGGAGCTATCTACCCTACAGTTCATGTACCAGCTCAGACAGCTGAACACTGCCTGTAACACCCAGAGTAAATTCTTCATGGACGAAATATAACTAGGTGAAACAGCATGTGAGTGGTGACAGTGGCAAAGGAAGAGTCAGAAGCAGTCTCTACAAGTGCATCTGGTGACCATAAATTATTGTAGGTAAACATATTCCTGGAGGAATTGATGAGTTCTTTGAAATCTTGTCATCAAATAACCTGATTGGTCAGCTCTGAGACAGGGTTAATCAATTAACTTAGTTAATTCACCCCACATAAAAACCCCAGCACAAAAATGTACAGAGATTAATCACATGTTCTTACATAATTGGGCCAAGCCGCTATCTCCACCACCTCAAAGGAAGGCTTCCAGCACTTCTTTTCCTTACAGAAACGTGTCCCTGAGCACCAAGGGGTATTTGAAGGGCCAGTTCCAGGCTCCATGTGCCTCCAAGCCAGTCTTTCATTTCCAGCAGGCCAATTCCTACAGGCCATGAGAAAGGGAAAACTCTTCATTTCAGCTAACTATGGATTGCAGGCAAAACTTTTCTTCTGCTCATCTCTAAGGTTCCAACTTCCACTTTCTCTCCATTCACTATGTCCAAGGACAAGGGGACTGCTGGGTCCAGCCAAGTGACAAGTGCTTTTCTCTGGAAACAGACCAAAGTAACTTCTCCGCAAGAACCTGCAAGCAGGAAGCTCCAAACTAGTTCTGCCATTTTCTAGTCCTGCCAGTTTTGCTGAGTTGCAAATTCAGTTTAGAATTCCAAGCTGCTTCATCACAAGTTGCCATAGTAACTCCCCAGTCCCTCAGGCAAAGACACCCATCCAAAATCAAGCCATAAGGCTTCTTACAGCAGAGAACATAAATTCCTGTTGGTAAAGAAAACCAAACAGGGAAGTGTGGGAAGTCAGGGGATACCTAAAAATTTGTCAGACTAACAGAACATTCTTTGTACCTTTCTCGTTCATGACTCCACACACCTGGAGCAGTCATTCAGTTAAACATACACTTCCACCTTCCCAGTGCTTTCCCAAGACATATGGATTAAGTGCGGATCATACCCAGAGGGCCTTGTCACCATCATGGGCCAGCATGGACTCCTTTGGAATGAAACAGTACAAGAGCTCGTAGGAGGAAAAGCACTGCACATGGTTCCATCTTCACTGCATCCTCAGCTCTCAGGCATCTCTGAAGGATGTGTCTGAGCTGCATCACAGAGCTGTATCTTATGCGATGTTTTTAGCTGAGTGCAATGTACCAGCCAGAAGGAAAGTAGGAAGTTGCCAGTGTAATACGTAAACCGAGGTAAGTAATCAGCTTCCTGAACACAAATAAACATTGCTGCTGCCTTCATGTTGCTTCAAGTTGTGATTTGCTGGGTCAGGACAATAGAATCTGTCAGGATCTTGTTATGTATGAATACAAGAGTAGACAGATGTGGCTTGGGAGGTGGTCACACCATCTCTGTCATTGAAACCAATTTGAAGAAGTAAATTCTGTTTTCAGAACACTTTTTCAAGTGATCTGAAACTTTATCACATGATAAGTAGCCTCTAATGTGATCAAGACATTAAAGACATTATTTCCTGGTACCTACATCCCTTTGTCCTCCAATACCAACACTGTAAAACAAGGGGAGGTGCTCCATCATAGGATCATAGGATGTTAGGGGTTGGAAGGGACCCGAGAGATCATCGAGTCCAACCCCCTTGCCGGAGCAGGACAAAACTATCTAACACAGATCACAGAGGAACGCATCCAGGCGGCCTTGAAAGTCCCCAGAGAAGGAGACTCATCCCTCTGATCAATTCTGTGGCCCTCCTCTGGACCTGCTCACACCCTTCTTGTTGCTAAGGACTCCAGAGCCACACACAGCACTTCTGTTGCAGCCTCCTTGGGCACTTGTAGCATTTTTTGCTTTCCAACTAGGAAGCACAGAGCAGTTTATGAATGAACATGAAGGTACATGAGAAGAAGCAGGCATAGCATTGAAGAACATAGTCATAAAGCTTCTCTGCACACCTACCCTACATTCTTCAGGGTGCACAGAGACAGTGGAGTTCATCAGGTTGTTGAGCAAGATCACTCCCACCATGAAGTTTATGTACTGATAGCTCTTGGAACTGTTCCTACAGGTTACATATGCTCTGGTTTCTCTTGACAAGTTGTTTCTGGGCCATCTCCTACATGCGCCATGTGTGAGAGCAATTTGTTGTGCTAGCACTCCTCTTCCGCATCTCATGGGGAGAGCAGCTCTGGAGCAAGAGCCAGTCTTCCTAACTGTGACCTTCGAGCTCACTGAGTGTTCTGAAGGCCAACACAGTGTATTTCCAGTAACCATGATGCCCATTAAACTCCCATCCCCAGACCTTGCTTGAAAACACCACGGAACAGCTTTGTGTGGTGCTACCACCTATAACAAAAGTCTTAAAAGCTAGTAAGGCCAAGACTCGTAGCTTCTTTTTATGACCAGTGTCTGCTGTTCTTTTCTGCACAGTAAGGCTCCTCCAGCAGCAGTTTTAGCAGTCAGCCTGACAGAAGGTATCACTCATACAAATCCTGGTGTATTGTCTCTGTAAACTAGTGGTAACGTGCTGGAAATACTTTATTTTCTGCTCTCTGAGGCAGTCTCTTGTGTACCCATTAAACACCATTACTGAATTTCAGGAAAATACAGTATTTGAGAAGAGCTGTGTCGAGGGACAGCTGACTTTTTCCTGCAGGAGGGGTGAGCACTGGAGCAGTTGCCCAGAGCAGTAGCAGACTCTGCCCTGGGACATTGCCAAGACTCTTGTGAACCTTGAGCAACCACTTCTAGCCTAGAAGCATAAATAGAACACTGGAGATTCAATCTGAACGTAAAGAAAAACTCTTTTATGGTGGAAGTACCAGAACCCTGGAACAGGCTGCCCAAAGGTGTTGTGGAGTATCTGACTCTAGAGTCATTCAAAATGCACCTGGACATTTTCCTGTGTGATCTTCTCTAGGGGATCCTTGCTCTGGAAGTCGGGTTAAACCAAATGATCTCCAGAGGTCATTTCCAATCTCTACCAGTCTATGATTCTGGGATCCTATATCCTAAGCTGATACTGCAGCAACCAATTTAAAGTCTGCTTTTTCCCCAAAATATATTGCTACGGTGTAAAAGTCGATCTGTTTCTAAGGTATTGGCCATTTCAGATTAGCTGAGTGCACTGGTCCCTCTACTCAGACTCAAAGCCAGGAATTTGCAGGACACAGAAACATATTTAAAAAACATTTCACTATAAACATGGTAAGGTCTGTGCCTGTGCAAATGACAGGTTTTAAGAACAGAGCATCTATAGGAGCAATTGAACTAGCAACTTTCAACCTGTTTTTGGAAAATGGGGAGTTTGTTTTCTTTCATCCTTGTTAAAAGCCCTTTAGGTGCCAGCTCAGAAATTCTGTGGGTTCATGCTTAAGAGCCTATAGACACCACTAAAGGCAGAGGTAAGTGTCTTCAGAAAAGACAAATATCTAATTATGGGCCACTTAACCCAGCTCTACCTGATACCTACAGAAGAAGGTGAAAGCTCAGATCTCCCTTTACAATCTAGAGGTTATTTTGTCAGTGCGGTAGGTAACCTATTAGCATTGCAAGGGCCTTACACAGAATAGTGTATGGCTGCCCTGGCTGTCTAGAGCTTCTTAGACAACACCAAAGGGGACCCATTATCTTGCATCCATATACTTATCCTTTCAGGTTTTTGGAGTATTCAGGAAATTTTGAGAACGATCATCCTGGTGGCACTCAATTATCATCTGGCAGTAGTAAGCTCAGTCAAAAAAAGCCCAATCCAACCCAGGACTNAGTCAAAAAAAGCCCAATCCAACCCAGGACTGTCAATTTTTTATCCCTTTAGCTTTTGGCTGATTTGTCTGCACTGTCTGTATCAAGAATTACTATCAGCTTTCCATAAACTTTTGTCCTTAGCAGGATAAAACTGAAGCAAAGCTTAAGCTGCTGCTCAGGGACACGATCAGACACAGTAGCATCAGGCATAATTAAAAACAAATTCTGGTTTAGACTAACGGAATCATTTAGGTTGGAAAAGGCTTTAGAGATCATCAAATCCAACCATTAACCCAACTGTCCTAAGCCCACTGCTAAACCCTGTCCCAGAGCTCCAGGATCTCGATGACTTTTAAACACATCCTGGGATGGCAATTGAACACCTGCCCTGGGCAGCCTGTTCCTAGGCCTGATGACCCTTTCAATGAAGTCTTCCCCAACATCCAGCCTAAACCTCCTCTGGTGCAACTTGAGGCCATTTC
>VXBP01000394.1:0-11795 GCA_013400115.1 Rhinopomastus cyanomelas
ATCCAAGATGGAGACTGACCACATGGCTGTGTCAGTAGGGCCACAGCCCCCCACACTCTACACGTGGCCAAGAGATCTTCTAAAGATCCTCTCCTCTCCCTCTCCTGTTTCAGCTCCAGGAGGAAGAGGAGTACCTCAGCTCACCGCAATGCTGAAGGGCAGCTCTTGGGGGGGGGGGGGGTTGTAATGGCAAATCTGCACCAGTCTTGCTTCTCCAGTCCGTGGCCCAGGATCGCATGATCGCATGGCGTCAGGTCCGGGCCGGCGGTGGGTCCGGATCGGGGCCAGGGCTGTGGTGGAGCGGCGGCAAGTCGCAACCGAGCCACATTTCTCACCCCCCACCGCCCCAGGAACAGGCGGTGGCGGGGTGCTCAACTCAGGGCCATAGCCCCCAAGAGAGTGAACAAAGACCACACTCTGCTTTTTATAGGCCAACCTAGCCAGGTCCTTGCGGGACAGGTCCCGGGACAGCGTAACTCGGGGCAGGTCCCCTGGGACAGTGTCACCTCCCCAGGACATGTAACTTGGGGAAGGGTTCCTCTTGAGAGTAACTTTTTGTTCTTCATGAAAGCACAACTTCTGCACATCTGAAAATTCTGGTAATTTTCAAACTATAATATGAATCTATGTCAACTACTCCGGGTAACCCTCTTTTCCATTACATGCTTTGAGATAGCACCAAGACCAAACTATTCTGTCATCTTTCCAGCATGGAGGTGAGGCCAACAAGCCATTAGTTACCTGGGATCCCCTTCTTGCCCTGTTTTGAAGATTGGAGTGACATTGGCTTTTCTCCAGTCCTACAGCACCTCTGCTGTTGTCCAGGACTTTCCAAAGACAGTGGAGATCAGTCTAGCAATGACATCTGCCAGTTCACTCAGCACCCATGGGATTTGTAATTATACAGTTTACTTAGCTGCTCTTTATCCCAATCTTCTTAAATCTCTGACTTCCTCTGTGGTTTTGAGTGTCTGTGACACCTGAGGACTGGCCTTAGCAGTAAAGACAGAGGCAAAGAAGGCATTCAATATCTCAGACTTCTCTGTATCCTTCATCACCATGGCACCCACTTAATTTAGCAGCATGCCTGTATTTCCTCTAGTCTTCCTTTTCCTCCAATGTGCTTAAAGAAGCTTTTGTTGTCCTTGCCCTCCTTTGCCAGGTTTAATTTGGGGAGGCTTTTGCTTTCCTTGTTGCATCCATACAGACTTTGATAACATTCCTGTATTCTTCCCTAGTGGTCAGTCCCTTTTTCCATATTCCATCACTTCCCTTTTCCACCTGTCTATCTAGCCATTTGGGTATCCTGGCTCTCTTGCTTGATTTCCCACTCTGGAATGCTCTGATATTCCTTTTGTCTCCAATATGCATCATAGAATTGTAGAAATGTAGAATAGTTTAGACTGGAAGGGATCTTAATGATCATCTAGGTCTAACACCCTTGCCATGGTCAAGGAGACCTCTCACCAGACAGGCTGTTCAGAGCTCCTTGCAAGCTGGCCTTGCATGCTTCCAGGGAAAGGTCATGAACAACTGCAACCTCCCTTGACAGCCTGTTCCAGTGCCTCACCATCCTCACAGTGAGGAATTTCTTCTGAAGATCTAATCTAAATTGTCCTTTTTTTCAGATTGAAATCAATCCCCCTTGTCCTATTACTACAGTGCCTCATTAAAGTCTCTGTCCAGTTTTCTTGTAGTACCCCCCTGCCATGAGATCCTTTCAAAGTCTCCTCCAGGCTGAACAGCCCCGACTCCATCAGTCTGCCTTCACAGGGGAGATGCTCCTGCCCTCTGATCATCATTGTGGCCTTCCTCTGGACCTGTTCCAACAGCTGTATATGCTTATATTGAAGATTCCAGAAGTGGATGCAGTACTCTCATGAGACCACCGCAGAGAGCAGCACAGAACAGGAGAAACATCTACCTTAACAAAAGATGCTGGAGACAGTTCTTTTGATGCAGCCCAAGATACTTGAATAATCCTTTCTTGTCGTCTTTGACAGACCTATCCAGGACCTGCTTTAATTCTAAGGAGTCCTTCTATTTCCTCATCATGTCTCTGCATCCTCTTACAACATTCTTGTATTCCTCCCAATTGGTCAGTCCCTTCTTCCACGTACTCTAAACTTCCTTCTTTCTCTTGAATTTTTCTGAAGCTCCCTGCTCAGCCATGCAGCTCTCCTGCTTCACTTTACTGATTTATTGCTCTTATAGATGCAACAATCCTAAGCTTGAAGGAATCAACCTGAATATTGAATGTTTGAATATTAACCAGATCTTTTGAGCAGCCCAACCTTCTAGAGGCCTAGCCCATGGGGTTTCCTCCTTTCTGCCCATAATCATAGGGACGCATGATTTTATTTTTCGGGACTGACTCTATGATTTGGTCTGGGTGATCCTGCTGTGGCAGGGCGATTGAACTAGATTATCTTTCGAGGTCCCTTTCAATCCCTAATGATTCTATGATTCTATGACTGATAAGAGTTTTTCTACTATTAAATGTCATTAGTTGATCAAGCCAGAGATGAGATTAACCAATTAATTTAGTTAATGTGCTAATCAGCCAAAAATACCTAAAGGAGTGTTCAAAACCATGTATGAATATTGCAGGCATAACCAAATACTGGCTTCATTTGGGAAGAATGATCAAAACATATTTAATTCACAAAACAAAAAATGCCCAACACAAAGACATACAGAGATTAGTCACATGTTCTTACACAACTGAGCCAAATTTCTATCTCCAGACCCTCAAAGCTAAGAAACTTCCAACAGTTCTTCTGGTGGAAACATGGCACCCGTTCAGTATGTGCACACCTTCCTCAGTGCCAATGGGTATTTTGAGGACTAGTCCTCTGTTTAATTTTCCTCCAAGTCAGTCTTCCATTTCCAGTGTGATGATCCCTATGCACCATGAATGAGGGAAATTCTGTCTTTATTTCAACAGTCTTTCCTCCACTGATTTCTGAAGTTCCAACTTCCACTCTCAGTTCACCATGTTTCCAGGACAGAATGATTGCCATGTCCAGCCAAGTGCCAAGTCTATCTCTGTGTGAACAAAGATGAAAGTGAAGTGGGGTGAAGAAAAGACAGGAAACAGGAAGCTCCAAACTAGTCATACTCTTTTTTTGCAGAGTCAAAAATATGCTCAGCTTGGAACTCCAAGTCAAACATCACAAGTTGCCATAGCAACTTCCCAATTCCTCAGGCAAGAAACCCACTCAAATTCAAACCACAACAAGTGCATTTGGTTGTTTGGAGTTTTTTAGGGTAAAGGTCTTTCTAGGTCACAAATTTCTTATAAAATAGACATTCTAGTTGCTAGAGTGTTCTAATGTTGGATTTATGTGCCCATTTCCAATGCACACAAAGAAGTCTGTGTTTGAGGGCAAATTGCTGGAAAAGCCATTGTTTGGAAATAGTTTTTGTAACATACTGTTCATTAAAATAGTGTAAAATCATTGAACTACAATAGCCTTGCCATGGTATTGTTACAGAGTACCAAAAAATAATGCATTTTTAAAATGTTATTACTATTTTTACATTTTAAAAAACATTTGAGAGCTAAAATATGAAAAAGTAATTAATACATCACTTATGTCTCCATAATTATTTACCTGCTTCATTTCATACAGTAATTGATATTGCAGCACAGCAGTAGGAAAAAAAACCATGGCAGAACTGTCAGAACAATCTTGTTGCCTATGGAATGTGTTTACTCTGGTTTACCTTTGCCCATGTTAGCAATTCAAATAAAAAGGAAAAAAGAAAAAATAATCTGAGAAAAGAAATAAATGAAAATAAATTAGTCAAATGTAAAAAATGCTAGTAAGTTAATTATCAAAGCATTTAAAAGTACAGACAATAGATCTTCAAAACATCTAAGTCAAATGATATTTAGCTGTGGGTGCCGCATAAGTTCTGGATATTACTGAAAGAATAGATTAGAGCATTGAGGCAAATACAGAGTTCATTGTTAGTACTCATATCCTCTACTCACCAGCTCAGACACTTGCTCAACTTGATATCAAACAATCATATGATCCTGTGGTTCTGTACAAGGCTGAGTCAAAGAGGAAAAGTAGCTTACAGGTAATCTGAACATGGAGAAAATACATACCTGGATCACCTAAAGTCTTTAGGTGCAAGAAATTGCATAACTCTAAATTGGTAATCAGAAAAAATATATGTAAAAATGTGGGTGAATTTCTGGATTACCATGAGCTCCTGCTGTCTATTGACCAGACTATGGCTTATACAGGTCAGGAGAATTCTTTTCTACCTTTGTTTGACCAACACTCCTTGTTAAAAAAATACTTAATGTCCTGTTTGTTCTCTTGTAATAGAAGCTATGTGGCAGCAAATAATGAGAATGATGGCCAGGTTTCTAGATGGACTGTGTTCTCAGTCCTTTCAAGATAGACAGCAAAGTCTAGACTTCCTGAACCATTAAAATCCAGGACTAAAGAAGAAGGTAAACAAAGAACCTGTGGGTTGTTTTCCTTTCTACTCTTTGATGAGCTGGTTACACCCTTATATGTTCTAAACCAGCCATTACACCCCCTAATACCCTTCCCTACAACCACCTCTCCATCCCTCCACCTTGTCCTACTGCATAACTCAAGTACATAGTTAGCAAATGGTATTAGTCGTTTCCCACATAGTTTGTAAACAGAGTTGTCCAATATTTATTAAATAATTCATTAACATTCGTACCCACTCGCCTGCAGAAATAAGAAGCAGAACAACCATGGTAAATGTCTCCAAATATTCAAAGGATGTAAACACCAAATATGTGGTCATTAAGTTGAATTATGTGCTGACATTGTGACATATTAGATTTTGGAATAGGTCCTGCAGGGAAGTCAGACCCCTTCCAAGGTTTCAAAACTGGAGCGAACTAACCCTACTAAGCCCACTAACTTCAAAGTGGGAAACAACCTGACAAAGGCAGGAAGTTGGACAGTTTGAGGTAATAGGCCTTTCTTATACCTAAATCATACCATTTTGTGACAACACATTTTTAGGCATGATATTTCAGCGCTGAAGTGGTGCACTGAAGTGGGTGAAAAAACCCCTGTAGATTATATGATAACTATTTCAATCAGCAAACAAGTAGGTCACTAAAAATTTCAGTTAGAGTTCATGAGTTTTAAAGAGGAAGCCTGCCCCATTTTTGAAAAATATCTCATTTCTACACATTGACTTTTAAAATATGAGCTACATCTGCATTAATGAGCAACAAGGAATTTGAGAAATCTGGTGCACGTGTGGCTTGGCAGGTGCTTTATATTGAAAGACACATGAGGTTATGTCAAACAGTGTAGACCTGCTCTAATCATAATCTCTGAGCATCAGTCATTGTTTACCCTAATGCTATCATAAGCACATCTGGGTAACTCCTTAAAATAATGGTTAAGATAATTAGTCATGAATTGAGTTGGAAATCTGATAAAGTACTTATGACATCCATATTGATACCAAATGAATTCATCATGGTTAATATTGTTTCAGAAACACCAAAGGAATTAATAATAATTTGTGCCAGCATTTGAATGTGTTGCTAACATGAGAACAAGTATAATGAGAACTCTTTTTTTAATGAAAAAAAGGGTATTACAGAGGTATTTCCAAAGGCCTGCAAAGTTTTATGTCTTCATTTTGTTATTGATAAAACACATACCACTTTTTAATGTATTACCTGTATTTTATGTATTCCTGGATAAAGGACAGGCAAAATGATTTTGTGCATCTTGTCCAGTAAGTTTTGAAAAGAATTCTTTGGGGCCACGTTGCAAGAACTGAAGGCTGTTTGTGACCTCCCTTCCCACTTCAAGGGCTCCCAGTTGGAGGCAGCATGCACAGTACTCCTCAAAAGAAATCCAGAAACATATAGTTACAGCAGATCAGATTCTTTCTCGTTTTGGCTTGTCACATCTAGGTGAAACTGATGAACAAATAGTTACTTTACAGCACCTAAACATCTGTCCTTCAGTGGTTGTGATAGTGCCACTAACACATGAAGGTGAGGAAAGGGTGATGCTTTAAAATGAGCTACCTGTTTTGAACCAACAGAAGTTGTAAGAACAGCCTGACTTAGTGGTGTTAAATGACCACAGCTTTCAGCACTGGCTGCATTAACACTTAGCAAATAATTTCGTCTTCTAGCACCAAGGTGGAAAACTTCTGCTACAGAGAAAGAAACCTTGTTATAAACTGCTGATGAACAGGAGCAAAGAGAGTCTCTGTTCCCTGCGTGTGTGTGTCATTTACATGCAGTGTATATGTATGGTACTATTCTGCCAATTCTACTTTTCAACTGTGTTAATACTGAGTAGGTTTCTAACTCACTAGTGGTAAACACTGTTTCCCAAGAAAATCACTGAACTCACCACAATAGCAAAAGCACTGGGTAGAAAACGGCACAGACAGCACACTCGTACCTGTGGCAGAGCAGCTGGTCCTGCAGCTCCTCTTCCAGTTACTCAGGCACCTCCTTCCCCTTCCCTAGTTTCCCAGCATTTCCACTTTCCTCTGCTGCCAAATAGATTTCTCTCTCCCTGACTATTTCCTGGTTATCTTCCAAAGTGCTGCCTGCCTTTGTTTTCCATCCACTTTTTTTACACTTCTCAGTATTTTAATAATCATCTTATTTTCTCTCTCTCTTAGGTTCTCAGACAGGATCCCAAGAATTCAGTAAACTTTTACATTTGTAGATCTGTTTATACCTCCATGGGAGATTTCCTGTCTCTGTGTCTCTGCCTGAATTCCCGTAATAGCCACAGTCCTGAAAAATATTATTGGTTTTCATTCATGTTCTTCTAGCATTTATCTTCTCTGTCTCATATTTGCCATTGAATGCCTGACTTGTGTCTTAGTTGCTATACCAACTTCCACGACCTTTCTCTCTTACTCTCTTTCTTTGTTCTCATTTGCTCAGACTAGTTTCACATTCTCACTACTCGGGAACACAGTGCTCATCCCTTTGAATTCCTCACTGCCCTTTATGTGCCAGGCTGCAGTCAGCGCTTCGAAGTTTGCACAACAGAGCTGTGGTTACACCTCTGCCCTAATGCACACCGACTCTGTATCTGTGCTTTCTACCCTGACCAGACTCCTGTGGCTGCTTTGCTCTCCTGTCTAGTGTCATGAAAGTACCTCCTGTGATCCTGTCCCTTGCTGAGAGTGGTGGAGCAACTTTGCCTTTATGTATATGCAAACACCCTATTTTTAACCATGCTTGTCTTGCTTCTGATGTGCATTGTGTATGTCTCACTCAAGTGGCTCTTCAATCTCTTTTTATCTCATTTCACCAGCCTTTTCCTCCTACAAAAACACAACTGTCAGTCTCGTCTAGTCTCCTGCCAGGCATATTGCAAGCCTCCTCCATATCAGCTCTATCTGCATCAGGTTGGGATCTCTGTGAACTTAAAAAATGCCTCATTTTATGTCTGTATAGCATCAGGGTGGAGCTTTGGATCTAAGAGGGGTGATCTATTTCTCCCATTTATATTTTCTTGACTTAAAGATAGGATTTCTCATTTGGAATGTATTTTATCATCTGATTTGAAACTGTCATGTAATCATACCAGTGTGTTTGTGGTAGCATAGTAAACTCTATGGCAACAAATTGTGATGTCATAAATGCAGAATTTAGATCTTTTCTGTAAAATCAAGCTGAAGAACAAGACGGACAGAAAAAATTGCAGTAAAACTATCAATGGAAACCCAGACAAACATTGTTTAACACATTTCTTTTTATAAATGTTTCCTAATTTTTAAAAATCTGGTTCTCCTTATATATCTTTCTTTACAGGGTGGAAATATATTTTTAAATACATGCAAAAATAAGTGTTTGGATTCAAGACTGTAATATTCAAAGCTGTTTTCTTAGACAAATTAAATAGAATGGAAAGAAAAGGGCCACAATGCTGAGAAAATACCTATAAAAGTTTCTGGGCTACACTTCTGAAAGTTAAGCTGCCAATTATTCATTAGTGTCTATGACGTGTTAAGGATGTGCTTGCGTAAATTATTTATAAGAAACAAAAGGTGATTAACCAGAGGATAAAGCTGAAAACATACTCTGATGTTCTTGCTAATGTGTAGGACCAGATTTGCAATCAAACGTCATCAGAGAAAGCAGCACACCCCAAAAGAGTATGAATCATCTCTGATTTCCTGCTCTGCCTCACTGAAAACATCGACAAAGAAAAATTAAAACTTCTGAAGAAAGTACAGCAGTTAAAGAAGTATATTTTACAATATTGTATCTTCTACTTGAAACTGAATGACAATAGGCGTTTCTAAACAGATGTTCCTAAAGAACTGTGATATTTCAAATGTGTTTCAAATTTGTTTGCTGAAGATCTCAGAAGATACTGTAAATGTAAGTTAAATAGTTGAATTATTTATTCCTGTAGAGGTCTGTGTGTGTTACCATGGTTTTAACAATGTTGTTAAGTAGAATGCAAACTATGCCATTCAAGATTGCCTCTTATTTTTACCAACATTGTCCTAATCAGATTCAGTAGATAAATGAAGAAGCTATGCTTTCCCCACTTTTAACTACTCAGCAGGGCAACAAAGTTGATGAAGCCTAATGAGGAGCATCTAAATGGGCTGCGACTATTTAGCCTGAAGAAAAGGAGGCTGAGGGGAGAAGACCTTATTGCTGTCCACAACAAAAAGAGGTTGTAGACAGATGGGTGTTGGTCTCACATGTCACAAGTGATAGGATAAGAGGGAATGGCCTCAGGTTGCACCAGGGGAAGTTTAGGCTGGATATTAGAAGAAACTTCTTCATTGAAAGAGTACGTGAGGCATTAGAACAGGCTGCCGAGGGAGGTGGTTGAATCGTATTCCTAGACATGTTTACAAGTTCTGCATATGGGGCTCTTGGTGAAATGGTTTAGCAGTGGGCTTGGTAGAGTTCTGTTAATGGTTGGACTGTATGATTTTAGAGGTATTTTCTAGCTTAAACCACTCTATGATTCTATGATAGAAGGTTAACATTTTCCATTAGATGCATTTGGGCTTGGAGTGAAGAATGTTTGAAGGAGAAAGAAGAAAGATAGAAGACTATCATAATGTCTGGACATAGCAAGATATGAGAGCTATGTAGCATCACTAAGATGCATTTGTCATAGTCCTTGACCTGGCTTGTTTGGCCTTTCTATTCTTGATGTGTGCAGCTTGTACAGACTAGTACTGTCCTCCTGGTACAATACTTGGAGAACCATTCCTCTGGTGATCACTGTCGAAGAGTCCAGAGTCTGTCAAGGCTGCAGTCAAAAGGCTCTTTCTATGGAGAGGTTTTTTGTAAGCAACTTCTCGAGTACCCAAACACTTCCTTTGGCTTCTTCTACCTAATATCATGGGTTTTTTCTAATCTAAAGTTCCTAAAGAAGTATGGACAATCACTGACTCCTATGATCTGAGAACAATACCCCAAGTTTAGCATATCATTTTTTGGTGGAGTTAGTGTTAGTATCCAGTGAAGGAATCAGAATGATGGAGATAATCCAATCTAAAAAACACTGATCTTTTGTGACAGCACTGTTGGGTCTATAACCAGTGCCACCTGTTTCCATGAAGTACATTCTGTACAAGAGAACGTTCAATGTCGGATTGTTTTGTTTGTTTGAGGTGGTTTTGTTTATTTTTTTATTTAAATTTTGCCACGTGATTTGAGAATTTCCAAAGAAAGACACTCCACTGTTCTGCAAAATTGTGCCAAGCATGTTAACTCTTGGTGTTCCTCTCAACACAAATCTGCTTACCAGTTGAGATCATCACTCTTGCAGTCCTCCACTGGATTAACAGAAAACGTTACTCAACAACTATCTAAATGCCAAACTGCTGGAAAATATGCCTTTTCCTGTGACAACATAATAAAAGGTTGCAGCAAGCTGATGACAAGCAGTCCAGAAGCGATCCAACTGATCTGATGACAAAGTAATCCTCAATATCTTTCAAAAGATGGCCTTCTCTTACTCTCTGATGACTCTACAAAGAAATCAACAACATGATCAGTCAGGCTGAGGTGTAATATGCCTAACATACTGTAGGCATACAATCCATTCAGTAATGTAAAAAGTGGCCATATATCTTTATGTTGCAAACACTTCCTACCTACATACATACTGATATAAAGGTGTTGGTAAAATGGAAGTTATCTGAGGCTTGTAAAAGAAAACAAAGCATAATATCTGGATTATCTCTATTTTGGACATATTTTTTTACTTAGTCCAGTATGAATGGTTTATATTAAAACATTTAAATATTGAAAGAGGTTTTGGGTTACAGACTGATAGTAGTTCCATAAAAACAAGTTATTTTTCCATTTCTACAAAATGTAACTAAACATGTGAAAACAAATATGTTGTGCAATATCACAGTTATTCTTCCTTGTCTTCAGTAATAATGCAGGACAGTGGTAGTTTGCTACAGACCGATCTTTTGTATTTATGTGACTGGTAGTCAATTACTTACCCTTTTCTGTAATATTTCTCCATATTTCCCCCCCACACCCCTCCCCACTCCTATCTTTTCTGCTGATTCTGATTTCAAGTGTTTTTCCAGACTTTATGAACTTGGGAAGTGACATATTGCTTTTGGTCATTTCTAATTAATTACAGATTAAAAATTCATTACAGTACAGCATACAGCCAACTCAACTGATATATTGCACTACAGTACAAGATACATTTGAACATCCAGATCTTCCTTCAACAAAATACAAAGGACAGATGCACGATCTAAAGTCTTGTCCATAAATGATAGGCATATGCATTGTTCCGAGTCTTTCCATGGGGTCCTCCATGTAGAACAAAGACCTTGGCCTTAATCTATTAACTATAATCTCTCATGTAGTTTGATTAAAAATAGAATGCAAAGTGATTGCCCTGCCATCACCTGGCTTATTAAACTATAATATCTTTGACTCCTTTTTCTCCAGTGGTCTCCAAACAGTAATTGTTTGATTGTGCTGATGTTTGCCAAAAGTGCTCCTAAAGGTGCTAGAAAATCCTATTGATCGCAGAACACTTCATTCTTATTTTCCTCTATTTCATAGTCTGCCACACCATTCCCAAACAACGTCATCTCCTACTACTTCAGAAATTGCTAGACAATCCACACTCTATCTCATGCAACAAGGATGATGAAAGAAGTAGAGTACCTCCTTTATAAGGAGACGCTGAGGGAGCTGGGTCTGTTTAGCTTAGAGAAGAGGAGATTGAGGGGTGACCTCATTAATGTCTATAAATATTTGAAGGGTGGGTATCAGGAGGATGGAGCTAGGCTCTTCTCAATGTCATCTAGTGATAGGATGAGGAGCAATGGTTGTAAGCTGGAATATAGGGAGGTTCCACATAAATGTGAGAAGGAACTTCTTCCCAGTGAGGGTAACAGAGCGCTGGAACAGGCTGCCCTGGGAGGTTGTGGAGTCTCCTTCACTGGAGATGTTTAAGACCCACCTGGATGTGTTCCTGTGTGGTCTATGGCAGGGGGTTTGGATTAGATGATCTTTTGAGGTCCCTTCCAATACCTAATGATTCTAATGGTTCATACTTAACTACTGGTTCACAGACTAATTGGAATATCTCACACGCCACACTGGGATTCTATACAGAATCATACTATCATAGAATACTCAGAACCCCATCCAGCCTAACCTTGAATACCTCCAGGGATGGTGACTCAACCACCTCCGTGGGCAGCCCATTCCAAAACCAGACCACTCTTTCAGTGAAAAATCTTTTCCTAATGTCAAGTCTAAACCTCCCCTGATG
>VXBP01000394.1:12000-34871 GCA_013400115.1 Rhinopomastus cyanomelas
CTCTGAGCTTGGTGTCATCTGCAAATTTGCTCATGATGGACTCCATCCCATCATCAATATCATCAAAATTCATCTTTCTATCAAAGGATTTACAGCATGCTTATCCATTCTGAGGTTGGACGGCTGCTCTCTGACATTATTACTGTTCAATTCATTCTTCCAGAACATTCCGTATTTATCAGGTGACACAGGAGGAGACAGAAAGGTCAGCCATATTTCCGTCTCTTTTAAAGGTTCATGTAGTAATATCATAACTTTGTGCTAGAGTGGGATCCCACAACACAAATTTCTGAATCATGATGAACCCACTTACAGAGCAGTCAGCTTTGATTTTACAGTCTTATAAGATACTAAGTTTTGTTTAAGATTTTTTTTTCCTGTTTTATGTTTTAAGAGAAACTAATTATGGGCAAAGTTGTACTAACTTTACTAGGCTAAATAAAATGTTAATTTGCCATATTTACATGGATGCAAAATAAACCAAGATATTTCGATCGTGTCTGACAATGGTGTTCAGATTTTAATTATTGTAAGTAATCAAATAAATCTGGAAGCTGTATAGATGAGATAAGGAAAACTTGGAGACGAAGGAAACAAATGAATTAAGATGTTTTTGCGAGACTGATTTTGCTTTAACGCAGTGCCCCAAACACAGCCATTGAAAAACAGTGCAGTACAGTTAAGTGAACAGATGTGTGCACCAACCATACATTCATAAAATAAGAGTTAGCTTTTTTATATGCATCTGTTAAAGGAATAAGAGTAGAAAATATCATATTTCCAGACCAGGAAAGAGTAAAATATTCGACCCATACAGAGTGGCTGGTGTTTAACTCTTCCTCTTTATTACAAATGGAAAAGTTCAATTTATCATGTGCAGTGATTACCAGTCTGCTGTGGTTCCTACAGGATTAATATGGGATATGTTATTATTGCTAACCCTTGTTAAGTTATTGCAAGTTGTGTATAAGTGGTCTTCAATTTCAACTGATTATGCATATGATCTTTTAAGAGAAAATAAAAGGAGATTTTATTAAAAAATGATACTAAATAAAGATAATATCATTCTGTCCTGTTTAAATAAATAATAAAATTCACCACCTTTTTAGAAAAAGTCCTGTTGCATATCTGTCTACCTGTAACAGTGAAACTGCAAATAGAAATTCTATGAACCATAAGATGGAAATGGAAGATGCATCTTACCTTCTGTAAGAAAATTGATGGAGCCATCTAACGAGGAGCATTGTTTAAAGAAGAGACAATACTGAGACAAAATACAGTTTTTCAGTGTTTCTCCACCTCAGAACTGTTCTTTGAAAAAACTAATAATACTCATACTTCTCTGGACCCGCTCCAGCACCTCAACATCCTTCTTATACTGCTGTACTCAAAACTGGACACAGGACTCCAGGTGTGGTCTCAAAAGTGCAGAGTACAGGGGCACCATCACCTCCCTACTTCTGCTGGTTACACCATTCCTGATACAGGCCAGGATGCCATTGGCCTTCTTGCTGGCTCCTGTTCAGCTGCTGTCAACCAACACCCCCAGGTCCTTTTCTGCCAAGCAGCTCTCCAGCCACTCTTCCCCCAGCCTGCTGCTGGGGGTTGTTGTGACTGAAGTGTAGGAGCCACCACTTGGCTTTGTGAAACTTCTTCTCACTGTCCTCAGCCCATTGCTTCAGTCTGTTCAAATTCCTCTGCAGCGCTTCCCTGCCCTCAAGCAGATTGACACTCACCCTTAATTTCCTGTCATCTGTGAATTTACTGAGGGTGCCTTCAATCCCCTTGTCCAGATCATTGATAAAAGTGTTAAACAAGACTGGTCCCAACACTGAGCCCTGAGGGACAGCACTTGTGACTGGTTGCCAACTGTATTTAACCCCATTCACCACAAGTCTGAGCTCAGCCATTCAGCCAGTTAACCCAGTGAAGTGTCCACCTGTCAGTCATGAGCCGCCAGCTTCTCCAGGAGAATGCTGTGGAAAATGGTGTTAAACGCCTTCTTGAAGTCCAGGTAGAAAACATCCACAGCTTTTCCCTCATCCAGCAGGCTGATCATCTGTCATAAAATAGAATCATAGAATCATTAAGAGATTGGAAGGGACCTCGAAAGCTCATCTAGTCCAATCCCCCTTTGACACAGCAGGATCACCCAGACCAAGTCATAAACTCAGTCAGGGTTAGAAGGGACCACAGGATCATCCAGTTCCAACCCCCCTGCCATGGGCAGGGATACCCCACCCTAGGTCAGGCTGGCCAGAGCCTCATCCAGTCTGGCCTTAAACACCTCCAAGGACAGGGCTTCTACCACCCTCCTGGGCAACCCATTCCAAGCTATCACCACTCTCACAGTCAAGAACTTCCTCCTCACATCCACTCTAAATCTACCCATCTCCAGCTTTGCCCCATTCCCCCTAGTCCTGTCACTACCCGCCATCCTAAATAGTCCTTCCCCAGCCACCTTCAGATACTGGAAGGCCACAATAAGGTCACCTTGGATCCTCCTCCAGACTCAGCAGCCTCAACTCTCTCAGTTTGGCCTCATAGGAGAGGTGCTCCAGCCCTCTGATCATCCTCGTAGCCCTCCTCTGCTCTCGCTCCAGTACATCTATACCCTTATTGTAATAAGGGCTCCAGAACTGGACGCACTACTGCAAGGTGGGGTCTCACCAGAGAGGAGTAGAGGGGGAGAATCATCTCCCTCGACCTGCTGGCCACACTTCTCCTGATGCAGCCCTTGGTCTTGTTGAACCCCACGAAGTTCGCTTGTGCCCACCTCTCCAGCCTGTCCACGTCCCTCTGGATGGCATCCCTGCCCTTCAGCGTGTCTGCTGCACCACACAGCTTGGTGTCATCAGCAAACTTACTGAGGGTGCACTCAATGCCTCTGTCCATGTCACTGAGAAAGATGTTGAACAAGACTGGTCCCAGGACTAATCCCTGAGGGACTCTGCTTGTCACTGGCCTCCACTTGGACACGGATCCATTGACAACCACTCTCTGGGTGTGGCCATCCAGCCAGTTCTTTACCCATCTAGTGGTATGTGACACAGAAGGAAAATTACACTTGAGTAAAAGAACTGCACTCTTCTCTGCTTCAGGTGTCTGACCAATAGATGCATACCAAACACTGACTTTATAAAAGTCAGGTGACATTAATTCCAATTATTACTTTCTTGCTGCCTAGTATAAATTGGCATCACTCCACTGAGTGATGGAGGCTTCTGTATTAAAACTGACCAAAAACTCACCTGTCTTGTACATCTTACTTCTGGTGCTTACAGGAGAATCCCTTGCCAAGAGACATTGTGTCTGATCCACTGTTCACATACACCACTGTGAATAAAACAATTTATGACACTGAAATTCTTAGAGATACATCAAAGTTAATGAAAAAAGAACCAGTAGGGAAATCACACCTAACTCAAGCTAAGGTTCTGTTTATGTCACATAATTTCTCTCATTAATTTAATCAGCATTATTTTTCAATCTCTTTTTTTATTTCAAGCACATATTTCTAACAAAATTAAGTTTATCAACCTAATTATGGTGAGCATACTGTGCATGTGCGTGTTTGTGCAAATGCTTATGCATCTGCATTTTTTTCACTCACCAAATCTGTCCATCCTTCAAAGCTTTTGAAACCATTAACCATCCTAATCAACCAAAATGGCAGAGGGAGAATAATCTCAGACATTAAGTTTCTGTGAGGGTTATGAAAACAGATAGCCAGAGTGATGAAGCAGTCTATGTCAGTGTCCCTGAAAAATCTTTGGTGTGACTTCATGGCTTATCAGACATTAGCAAAGAAAGGGTATTTCAGTAGCTTCACTGTTTGCAGACCCACTAGGAACAAAGTCTATGACCTGCTGTTAAATTTCTGTTGAAATGCTGTGGGAAAGCCTAAGAGGTGACAAATGCACAATTTCATTTTATATTTAAAACACTATGTAATAACTTCACTATCATTCAGAGCAGTAATCTAGGACTGGCTACACAGACAGGTCTTCCTGAGCCAGCAACACCAGACTGGACACTCAGAGCCCAGACTGCGTAAATGACTTTCCATCAAAGATTGGATGCTGCTGTAGGCCAGAACCACATCTTTGTTTCTGTGTGAATTAAATCTGTTGCCCTATGTAGAAAGGTTAGAGAATTACAGTGATGATAATAACAGTGCCTGTTTTGAAAGGAATTGAGATCACCAGATGCACACAATACAACCACGATAGATTTTGAACTAGTTCTGTGCATCTCAATCACCTTGTAATTCAGGAACCTTTTTTCAGAATCACAGTATCACACAATAACAGGAGCTGAAAGGGACTTCTGAATATCATCTAGCCCAAAACCTCTGCCAGAGGAACAAGTCCGTATGGATTTTTAATGTCTCCAGACATGGATACTCAACAATTCAGCAACTCTGTGTAGCCTGTTCCAGTGGTCTGTTATCATCACCATAAAAACATATTTCCTTATATTGGCATTTTACCTCCTGTATTCCAGTTTGTGGCCATTATCCCATGTCCTATCATTGAACACCACTGAGAAGAGATTAGCCCCATTCTCCTGACACTTGCCCTTTAGATATTTATAGGCACTGATGAGGTCTCCCCTCTGCCCTCACTTCTCCCTGATAAATAGACTCAGCTCTCTCAGCCTTTCCTCATATATTAGATGCTTCAGTCCCTTAATTATTTTAGCATCCCTGAGCTGAATTTTTGCTGGTAGTTCCTTGTCCTTCTTCAGCTGGGGATTCCAGAACTGAACAGAGTACTCTGCCCTAACCAGGGCAGAAGGTTACCTCCTTCTACATGCTGGCCACAATTTCCTTAATGCATCCCAGGACAGACATGAAGGCATATTGCTGTTTCAAGATTAGCCTGTGTCCACCAGGAGACTCAGGTCCTTTTAACTAGAGCTGCTGTTAATCAGGTCAGACCCCAACCTATAATGATGCACAGAGGTTTTTCTGCCCCAAACATGGCACTCTACTCTTGTCCTTGCCTAACTTCAGAATCACAGAATGTTAGGCGTTAAAACGGACCTCTGAAGATCATCTAGTACAACCCCCCTGCCAGAACAGGACCAAAAATAGGACATAGCACTCAGAAATGCATCCAGACAAGTCTCAAAAGTCTCCAGAGAAGGAAACTCTACAGCCTTTCTGGGGAACCTGTTCCAGTGCTCCTCAGTTCTTTCTCATGTTGATATGGAACTTCTTGTGCTCAAGATTGACTCCATTGCTTCTCATCCTATCACAGGGCACAAGTGAAAAAAGGTTGTCTACCTTCTTAACACCTCATGTATTTATAGCCATTAATTAGATCCCCTCTAAGCCTTCTCTTCTTCAGACTAAAAAGTTCCAGGTTTCTTAGCTTTTCCTCATAAGGCAGGTGTTTCAGTCCCTTAACCAGCCTCATGGCCCTCCACTGGACTATCTCAAGATCTCTGTCCCAATGGATTCTGAGGAGCCTAGAAGTGGATGCAATACTCCAGGTGAGGTCTCACTAGGGCAGAGTAGAGGGGGAATCCATTGACACACTCTTCTTAATGCACCCCAGGATACTGCTGGGCTTCTTGGCCACAAGGGCACATTGCTGTCCCTTGGATATTATGTTGTTCAACAGGACTTCAAGGTCCTTCTCCACAGAGCTGCTCTCTAGCAGATCACCTCATAACCTGTATTGGTGCATTTTTTGTTCTTTCCTGGGTGCAGGGCTCTGCATTTAACTCTTGTTGAATCTCATTGTGTTCCTCCTTGCCCGGGTCTCCAGTCTGTCCTAATCTTGCTGAATAGCCACATAGCCTTCAGGTGAATCAGCTAACCTTACCAGCTTCGTGTCATCAGCACACTTGTTGAGAAGACGCTGTTCCATCATCAGGGTCGCTGATAAAGATATTGAACAGGACTAGATCCAGCACTGATCCTTGGTGGACTCCACAAGTTACAGGTGGACTTTGCACCATTGGTCACCACTCTCTGAGCTCTGTTGTATAGCCTGTTCTTAACCCATCTCACTATCCATTCTTCTATCTCACATTTCCTGAGCTTGCTCACAAGGAGGGATTCTTTCTGTCCAACTCTCCAGCCTGCCCAGGTCATGGTGGATGGCAGCACAGCCTTCTGATGTGCCAGGCACCCTTTCCAGCAAAATCTCAGTGTATCAGAGGATACAGTCTGCCTGTCATCCAGGTTGTGGAATTGGAAATTGGACTTGTATTAAAGTTAAGTCATTGTTTGCACATTTAGTGCAAATTTAGTGCACATTTAGCTCTGATCTTGGGATTGGCTTTCAGGCAGAAGCACAGCATGTAAGGAATCCATTCTATGGACATTCACAGAGCAACAAGCCCTACACATGTAGTAACTACAGAGAGGGTGCAGCAGAGCAAACACATCGCAGCCAGGTTCTGTGGGATGTAAATGCAAGAGACAGAAACATGATTGTACCTTAGAATAGTTTGGAGGTTCAATATCTCAGCCTTATTTGTATCCTTCATCACCATGGCACCCACTTAATTTAGCAGCATGCCTGTATTTCCTCTAGTCTTCCTTTTCCTCCAATGTGCTTAAAGAAGCTTTTGTTGTCCTTGCCCTCCTTTGCCAGGTTTAATTTGAGGAGGCTTTTGCTTTCCTTGTTGCAGCCTTACAGCCTTTGATAACGTTCCTGTATTCTTCCTTAGCGGTCAGTCCCTTCTTCCATGTTCCATCACTTCCCTTTTCCACTTCTTTATCTAGCCATGTGGGTATCCTGGCCCTCTTGCTGGATTTCCTTCAGAGTCTTCTGATCTTGGGACTGGAGAAAGAGGTATCTGAATATTAACCAGCTCTCTTGGGCCCCCCTACTACCCAGTGCCCTATCCCACAGATTTCTCCAAGCAGTTCCCCAAAGAGACCAAAGTTGTGACCTTGCTCTTTGCTCTGTTCCTACTGCATATGAACCTGAACTCCATCATCTTGTGATCCTTACATCCAAGGCTGCCCTTTTCCTCATGTCCTCTACCTCTACAGGTTTGTTTCTGTGTGTTTAAAACAAAACAAGTCAAGGAGCCAGAGAATAACTTGTACTGCTGTCTTTAAGTCCTGCTTGAGTGATTCAAAACATGTCCACCTTGGACTTGTCCTGTGCCTTTGCCTTTGCGCTTTATGCTTCCTAGCTCAGAGAAAACAACATCATGTGAAGATGACCAGTAGGGAGAAACAGAGGTCTCAGGAGATTGGGCCATTTTATACACCAGTTGTTTTGCCAGGACACAGTTTTTTCCAGTGACATTTCTATCAGAAGGGATAAAACCTCATAAAACAACAAAAAAAGAAAGAACACCACCTTGTTCTAGCTAATATTCACTTTCCTACTTGTTTTATATTACAGAACCAAGCGTGCTAACACTAAAGCACCACCTTATCCCTGCAGAAGTATGAGGTAGAACAGCTGTAGCCACAGCATAAGTACCCTTGAACATGTTGAATTTTTTCCAGTGTATCACAATTACAGAAACACCTGTGCAAAACAGCTTTTTTCTGATCCTCTATAAAAGTTCACAAAGCCTCAAACTTTCTCATTTCATACAGGTCTGCACTGTCTTGTAGCCAGCTCCATACATCTTAATAAGGGATATTGCAGAATTGTTCCTTTTCATGCCTCAAAACATAAAATAAAGGGTTTGTGCAGGTGCTGTGGTCGACATGTGATTCTGTTACTTAACAATAAGGCATAAGACAAAACAATATTCACTTTCCTGATAAATTCTTTTCATACAGAGAATTGCTCTTGTAAATAAAAAACCCCCAAAAAACCAAAACAAAATATTGTGACACCAAATGTTATGTCTCCTACACTACTTGGGAAACTGTACTGCAGACTTCTGCAGATACAACTACCCCACAAACACATGTTACCTATTGTTTTCCACTTTTCAGAGCCAGGGGGAAGTTATTAAATCCTGTGTGTGTGTCATTGCAAAAGTCTCAGGACTGAACGCAAATGGCTTGGTTGTTACCAAAAAAAACACTATGGTTGCATTAGTCTTTGGAACTGCTAGCTAGGGTCTATTAAATTATTTACATTTAAAACTATCAAAAGTGTGCACTTTTAAAAGGTTCAGAAAAAGTCACTCTTAGTAGTGGCCACAGAAATTGTGTCTGACTCTACTGCAGGCAGAGCGCAAGAAAAGGGAAGTGGCAGAAGTCAATTACTAAGCCTAAGTGTTTGGCTCACACAGAACTGCAGCCTCTAGATAAGCCTGTTGTATGAAATATGAGTATGTAGTTATTACACAACCTGCCATGTCTTGGCTCTCTACAACCATTCCTAGTCATTAGAAACTTCTCCGTGTCCAAAAAAATTGAGCAAAGACATATTTAGTAATATGTTTATCAAAAAGCACAATTTTTTCTGTGTTACAGAGGGAAAGACTTCCACCATCTTCATTTACATAGCCCATTGTGAAAAGTTTTGGTGGGTTTTTTTTTGGCAGAGCATGAGCAGACACTAAATAATATTGCTACATTAATTCAAGAAGAGATGTACAATGGCAAGCATAATTTGAACCACTACTGCATTGCACATACACTCATGAGAAACAGATAGATGTCATTGTGTATGGCTCAGGGGAAACATATGTTCCAACAGCCATGGTCAGCAAGTAATAAAGAATTATAGTGAAAATATCTGAATTCTGTTATGCAAATCAATGGCATGCACTGTTCTGCTTATTATGCTGTGTTCTGATTACTACCTGAGCAAGGTTTTAACAGAAATATAAAGTGACTGGAGATAGCTCATAAGAATGTTACATCCACTTGAAGGATTCCATAGTCTTAAAATGTTGGGACTATTCAGTTCAGAAATAAAACTAGCAGCCACAGAGCAAGAGTAGACCGTAAAATAAAATAGTACAAGGGATGTAAATTGAAAACAATTTTGTTTGAATTTTCTGCCTCTTTTTTTACCCTTCATTTGTCTGGTTTATTTAGATGTTGAGATATGAGATTTAGAAACTGTCTGTTACTCTAAATTTGAACCATGGTGTGTTGGGTTGGTTTTGACTGATGTTTAGATTATGTATCTCCCTTCTATTTTTGCCCTCTTGTTCCACCTGGAGTGATTTAGCAGCATCACTGATGGATGAGTGGGGAGGTTGCTGGGGAGAAGGTTTTGAGGGAACGCAGACACTGTGCTGGAGGCAGGAGCATGAAGAGGATTCTGGGAGGAAGAAGGGGTGGAGAGAAAAGGACACTGCTGTTCTCATCGGGGTGGTCTGAGTGTTTCCCTTTTGTCTCTGTGTTTCACATTCGCAGCCTGGGCTGCCTGAGAGTGCCTTGACTCCATGTTGACTTCGGATTTCCTCTGACCTCCGTTCCAGGACTGTAAGCTCCCCACTGGCCCCAGTCACTCTGAGGCTGCACTCCTTCGCACCCACCATGCTGGTTCTGTCCCACCTTCACCACCCCTGGTCTTGCAGCTACCCAGAACAAGCTCAGTTGCATTGTTTCTTTGTACATTAGTTCTTTCTCCTCTTGTACCCTCTTTCCTCTCATTATCCCTCTTATTTTCTCCCATTAAAGTCAGAGCATTTTACTACAGTCACCTGATCTCTCTTATTCTAAGATTTTCCTATTAAAAACAATCTACCCTGTGAGGGTTGTGCTATTGGCCCTACAACCAGTGCACATGGCTACCACAGTGAGGCTCACAGAGGGTCACTAGGTAATCTCATAACAAACAAAAGGGATCTGATTTACTCTTTGTCCTCATACAACAAGGAGACAATATAAATGCCAATCAATTTTAAATATTAAAAAGAAAACACTTCTACTACATAGACCCAAGTGTAGTAATTTAGTGGCTCATTCACCCCTGTGAAACATTCTCTGCTCACCCAGATGCAAGCTGCCATCCCACAGGTGTGTTACCCAACCACGCTGCAGCCTAGCCTCCTGCCACCATCAGACAACAGTGTAACACATAGGCTGTCAAGGAGTACAGCATGTTGGTCTTTGGAAAGGACCATTTTTTACTTGCCACTGGAGTGCTTAGAACACTGCAAGGGACAGCTGGAGCCAAAAGATCAGCTGAAGTTCCCCCACTCTCTCCCTTCATCACTGCCACACTCTCTTGGCACACAGCCATCCTGGGCAGCTCACAATATAAAAAAGCAGCACCTAAGTGTAGAGCTCCAAATGTTTCCAACTAATACTCCATAAATTTTGTGGCATACATCATGTCTTTCTGCACACTCCTTTCTGAAGAATTTTATGCTGGATATTATCAAAGATAAGAATCTAAATGGCTGTGGACCCGAACTATATATTTCTAATTCATATTTCCATCAAAATAACTGTTATTTTTTAGGAGAGACAAAACTACATGATTATGTAAGTGTTAAACTCAATTGCTACAAGATAAAAAAAAAACCCACACAATGAACCAAAGGAGTATTTGAAAGGTTTTTATTCTTTGACAGGTCAAAACCAACACAGCTGCATACAGCAGACAGACTTCCCCCCTCTCTGACAGATCAGGCAATGCATGTTTCAGACACAGATCTGGACACTAGCTGACTACCACAATGAATAGCCTTCCCAGTGGTCACATTATTTCATATTGGCTCTAGGGATCTGAAGTCCTTTACAGGGACTTCTGGCAAAGGTCATCTCTGTCAGAGGTAGTGTACTGTGCTCAGGCACCAACCCACTCAGCATTGTCATTGCTGTGTTCTACATAAAGAACTGGAACTCCTTTCCTCTCTTTACCCTTCAACCTTGTGTATGTGCAAGTCAAAGACAGGCATAAGTAAAAGGGAGGAAAAATCCATCATCTTCCTTGTTTTTACATATTGGATAGACAACAAACAAAACATATGAGATGGGAGTCTTAAATGGTGGCAGAGATCAAAAATAATCTTCCAGCATTAGAATTCATGGTTACAATTTTAGTGGAATGGAAATCCGTTCCAGCATCATAAGGTTACTTCCTTTTGTTTGTTTGCAAGCACTGACATATACTTCTAGTGTGAATATTGCGGATACAGCCTGTGAATACATGTTGGCACAAGTTTCCCTGCAGCCACAGAAACAACTGCCTCACAGCTAATTTATAATCTGCACCTATGGTCATGGGCCTCCTAGAAGTTTATTGAAAAAGATCTAGACAAACCATACAGGAAAGACTCTGTTCTTTCTCTTCCTTTTCTACAAGACATATTTGGCATTAACAAGTCACATTTTCACATCCAACTTTATAGATTGTTAATAATATGTAAAGATATTTGATATGTAAGATTATGGGTCAAATATTTCTCATTCTACTCATGTAAGTAGTCCCACAAACTATTTATATGACTGGTCTGAGGAAGAGAGCCATGCTTTACCTTCTCTGTAAAATTATTCTGCTGCATTATGAGGCAGCCCTCACCGTTATTTACAGTATTCTCTAAATCTGAAGCAAAATGTATGTTCCACACTTGTGCTTTTAAACTACATTCTCTAGGAGGAGAGAAAGTTATCCACGCATAAAAAGAATGCAAGAGGATGCCCTGGTTCTTCTCACATGTGATTTGGTACAGCAAAATATCACATTCGCTTCATGATTTCTGGATGTAATGTAGTCCATGTCATTCTACCTACAAAGGATTATGAAAATCCATTCAACCACTATTTCCTTGACAATATTTTTTCTTTTGTTTGTAAATGACTGTAGAGAACAGATCTGTAAATGAGTCATTGCTTTTTTTACTCTACTGTATTCAGCTGGCATACTCTATCTTGGCCCAGTGCTAGACCTAGGTGGTTTGTTTTTCTATAATTATCATGTAAGTAATCAGGAAGTGGAATCTCTGAGGATGTTTAAAAGTATCACACAGAGTAATTATTAAAAGTACCAGGAACAATCATGTAGATGATACATTACACAGTCTGGAAAGCACAGAGGAGAAGTTCAGGTTGTAGTAGTTTTTCTCAACTAACTTGAACAGAAATAAAAGCTCTTCACAAACTACAGAGCAACATGAACTACTCATTCCAATTCAAATCTGGATCCAAGCTGGAAGCACCTCGGGTTTAGCATATAGCACTAAGCCCATTTTAACCTAGCACAAACATAAGAAAGCTTCCACAGCATTAGCAATTTTATTGGAAAGCAGCAGATGGTTGTTCCGAAAGGCCTTTACAAGTTATGCTTAATGAAAAATAGGGGTGTCTAGGTCATGCTGGAATGTTAATTTTAACTGTTGTGTCTGGACGTGTATTACGTCTGTAGAGTCTTTTCATTCACTAAGTTTTTTAAATTGCTGACTTACTTGTAAAATAGGTGACTTTCTTTAAAAGCATCACTCTACAGATGACAACACAGGTAGACTGTCATTCTGCGTCCCTTGAATGATAAGAACAAACTGCATAGGTAATTTGCAAGATTTACTTGAAATCTAAAAACACAGACTTAATTTAGACTGAGAGGCAAAGCTCTGACTATCCCTCGAATGAGTATCTCACCTGAAGAGGAAAAAGCGCTGAGGATGTCAGAGGCATAGGACAGATAGCAACAGGTGCTAGCACTGATCTGTTCAGGACTGAATGTATCAATAGTAGAGGTGCAGATGCTTGTGCAGGCACAGTCTCTCTTGATCACAGGGCCAGCAAGGAAAGTTACTCAATGCTACCACTTACTTGTTTTGTACCCTTACCAACACAGATATCCATCCTTTCTCTCTTTCCTTCTGCCCCACAGCGGGCAAGTAGTAGAGGGAAACAGTAATGAGGCGTAAATCATTTGTGCCCTCTTTTAGCATGTGCCACTAGAAGTGCTCAGACATGACAGCAGAGATGGCATGCTGTCAAGGGGCAGCCTGAGCCGGACATTTGTGGGTCCTTCTGCATCTGGTTTGTCAGACAAACAGTCACATTATTGGTGAATTCATGTTCTGTGCAGCTACCTGGTGCACATCTTGTATTTGACAGCAGATCATCAAACAGCCCAGGACCAAACATTTCTTTCGTAATTGTACTCAGATGAAAGCATGCAGGTAAATTACAGTTACTGTAAATTTACAGTGACCTCAGAATAAACACAAGACACAAGAAATAATAGAAAGACACAAGAAAGACCAGCAGCTAATTCCCAAATTTTTCATTCCATTTTAACCCCAAATCCAACTTTCTCTTTTCCAGATCATCTTATGTGTTTATGCCAGTCCATTTATATCAAATACATTGTTTCTTCACAGTGTATTACTGCAGGTATTCACTCAAAATACTGAACTATCTAAGGTCTGGGAGAAATAAAATCAGTGCCTTTGGTTCCAAACTATTTCTAATGCAATGAACAATCCTTTGAAATCTGACAGCAGCTAACACACCCAGTCAGTTCCTCAGAGCAACTGAGCAACTGATGTGTGCACATGAAATTCTGGCTTTCCTTAGAGCAAATACCTGGGGAGATGAAGCCACTTCAGGAACAAAATAAGATGTCATCGTAGTGTGAAATGGTCATCTAATGAAATCTGTAAAGAACAGAGTCAAAAGAAGTAGCTAATGACAATGTGCATTTAAAAGGAACCACTTTCATTATCCTGAAAGATGTCCCTCGATCCATGTCCCTGAAAAAAACACCTTAAGTTTCCAATTTTCTTTCATGTTAGTATCTCTGCAGCAATTTAATTTACTTATTACAAGGGTACAGAATTAAGAATAATTGTTTGGGTTTTGTCATCTGAGAGAGCAGCACAACTTATAGACCTCAGATGATGATGTTCCCATAGACTTGATGGGAATGCTCCTCAAGAAACATAGCAGAAATACTCATCCTGGACAGCTGTATGGCAACTTTCTGCATGAATCTTCTGGATGTTAGACCTCAGGTGCAATTAGAGTGATTTCTGGGGGGCATCCTTTGCAATCTAAGGCACATGGTTCGAAAATTATTTGAGACAGTTTCCACACGCACTGAAATCCCATCATGTTCCACTAGAGGGTTATACCTAAAGGACAGGCCTAAGCAGCAGCAGTGACAGACAGCACAGTGTACTCTGCAACAGTGTAGTGCTAATTTTTGTTGTTCAAACACTAGACTTCACAAGCTAGTTTTTCTTGTAGAAGTGATTTATGAAGCCTAAAACCTGTAAATGCTGTCAATTTCCTCACCTGTGTTTGTTATCATTCAGTACCCCCCTTTAGAAATCTTCCTCAGTGTGAGTTTGTTTCCTATGGAACAAGCAAGCCACTCTAACTGTAAGAAATTAAGTCAAGAGAAAATATTATGTGTCATTACTGTCAACATACAAAATCTTTTTTAAAGATAAAATATTTTTACAGCACAGAGAAGAAATCTTACAAAGGAGTTTGGCTGCAATAAAATGTCATGCATAATATCCAAGTAACTGAGAAAGTTATAGGTTCTGGTCTAACAATAGGCTGTCTGAACAACGATCCTGCCTGAACAGTAAAAAGGGATATCAGATCTGAAGATAATCTTTGTTCTTCATTTCAAGTGATATTGCTGTAACTGGGTCACAAATATGCTATCACTTTAAGCAAAATATTAAAATATTAAACAAAAAAATTATTGTAAGTTACCCCCTGCTACACTCAGTCATTCTCTTATCTGTAATTGTTCATCTTTGTGACAAGTTGTTATTTGTTTTAACTTGGGATGGGAGCCTGTCCTTTCCAGTGAAAAGAATATTGTTTTATTTCTGAGAAGCTCTAAGTATAGTTTGACATTACGTTAATACAATCAAAATTCTCATAGTTCACTCTTCTTAGAATATAATAGAAAAAGACAAAAATTACCTGTAACTGTCCCACTGCAGGACAAAAATGATCAGCATTTTTACAAGACTTTTAAAAAATCTTTTAAATTATGTACATCTTTTTAAAAGGCAATATTTTTACTTTTTGTTTTTACAAGACTGGAAATAGCACTTTGATGTAATTTGTAAGTGTTCCCAGACAGTGCAATTCACCTGTTGGTATGATGTTCTTCTCTTGAAGAGCCAGGCAGCTTCACTGCAAGTATAGAACTTTGGGATATTGTGGTTTGAGACAAATAGCACAAAGAGTTTGGTGCTTAAATGACCCACTGCCCAGATTTGTTACGTATTTATCTTTAAGGTACTTCAGATTGAATTCTTTTAAGGACTTTTACTAGTAGCAGGTTACTCAACTAAGCTTCAAAATGTTCTGGGTAAAGCAACTCACTTGACTACTGATGTATTTTCCACCTAATGGATGTAAAATCAGTTTTGACTCAGATCTTCTCAGGAAAGCTTTTCTTTATTCTGCTCTCCTTTGTTTTGCCAACAGGTGAGCAAGTTACACATACACCAAAGACATCTAAGAAAACTGGAACTAAGTGAATTCAACTTTAGTCCTCAAGAGGTCTCTCTTATTTTATGAATTCTGTATAGACATAAGTCAGTCTGGAGTAGTGAACATTGTTAATGCATTGCTAATGCGTTCTCAGATTTTCAAGTTGTTCTCAAAAACCTGTATACTATTTGCTTACTGCTAAGATCCCTTTTAAAATTTTTATTCCTCTGCCAAAATACCATTTGCAAGATGTCATTGCTCTGTGGAAAGACCTGAAAACATGACTGCCATCTTGCAAACCAGAAAGTAGGAAAGAAAGAGAACTCAATTAAAAACTGCTTATTTAAGCTGACGTGTTTGAGTTAAACATACACATTCATGACACTTGACCTTGGCAGCACTGCAGCTCACTGAGTAAGCGGCCATTAAAAATAAAGGCATAAACCAAGAGCTTCTGGTGAGGGGTGTGAGACCTAACTGCCATCACTACAGAGAAGCAAGGGCCTGTCAAGAATAAGATGGGTTTGCCCCTACATTGTGGACAGCATGACTACAGCATTCAGGTTTGGACATGTTTGAATGCTCAACAGATCAGTTTTGGACTATACTGGGACACCTCCCTTACAAGGAGAGGCTGAGGGAGCTGAGTCTCTTTAGCTTGGAGAAGACTGAGGGGTGACCTCAGTAATGCCTATAAATATGTGAGGGGTGGGTGTCAGGAGGATGGCACTGGGCTGTTCTTGGTGTCATGTAGTGATAGGACGAGAGGCAATGGTTGTAAGCTGGAACATAGGAGGTTCCACATCAACCTGAGAAGGAACTTCTTCACGGTGAGGGTGACGGAGCACTGGAACGGGCTGCCCAGGGGGGTTGTGGAGTCTCCCTCACTGGACATATTCAAGACCCGACTGGATAGGTTCCTGTGTGACTTGATTTAGGTGATCCTGCTGTGGCGGGAGGATTGGACTAGATGATCTTTCGAGATCCCTTCCGATCCATAGTGATTCTATGATTCTATGATTCTTCCATCTGCAGAATGGTGTTTTTATATATAAATCTGTAAAGGAGGCTGCATCACATCAGAACTACAAAATTTCATCTTCCTTTTGAATGCTGTGCTGGATGCCCAAAAAGTCCAATGAGCTTAGGAAGATATAGTCAATGAGTGTGGTGAGAGTAGAAACAGACTGAGTTTAGACTTAGAAAAAGGCACTTTTGATTTTGTGCAATTAAGGTGAACCATGAGGCTATAAACAAGTAATACCTGAATTCTGAGACAGAACACTGTTACCTTCTACTGCCTGTAATGAACATGGCACAAACTTCAGGAGCAAACTTCAGATAATTCTTACGTCTTCAAATAAAGTAAGTAAACAGCAAAAGTAATAGATGTAGATGAAAGACAGTCACCTAACAAAGACCAAATCTTGAATGTCAAGATTTTGACATATGTTGATATATGTTGATTTTACAATGCATTCATTAAACAATTTTTCTTTTAATAATCAACATTTCTTTATAATTTGACATTTTAAAGGATGGGAATAATCCATGGATATTTTGTACATGTGAATGAGATGAAGTAATACACCACCAAGAAAGGATTAATAGAGAGAAAGGCAGATTTATCTGAGATTTGAGTGGTTCTCCCTGTTGTGTATGATTCCATGATTCCACAGACTACTCATACGCTTTTGGTCACAAAAATTTATGCTTGATTCATTTGATTATGCAAGGACAGACATTTAATGACATTTGTAAAGTCTAAGCGTACCTCTGTTATTCATACAAGGCTGGCAGATGTGATGCCACATACTTTCAGAGCAGCAGCTAGAGTGACATAACATGGGCACACCTGGAATATTGGAAAATAGCTAAAGCCGTTTTCTTGTCTGCATCTATCTCATTCTCCCTCATCTGGCATGCAGGTGATTACTATGCTTACTATTCCTGCTCTCACAGCATTCTTGTACAATTAAATTGTAAAGTATCAGCAGCTTCTCAGAGCTGGAGGTCTCACAGTAGGTCTTTGCAACAGGTTCTAGAAGAAATCACCCTAGGCTCATCTTTCTTCCCATGCTATTAACTAATATTTACAGCTTTAAATATTCCACAAAAGTCTGATTTCAAAACAAGATTTTAGATGTTCTACAGATAGCACTATTTCACACTGCAGCTAGACAAATCTAAAGAGTTACTTGCAGTGCTGAATGTAGAATAATGACTTCAATTAGTGCTAAAAAAATAATTTTGGAGATTTGCTATTTATATGATATTTATATGATAGCAGAAGCTGGACTTTCAGTTTAGTTTAATGGACTGAAAATTTTAATAAAGGGTTGTCATATATGTGAAAATATACATCTTGAAATAAAAATATTTAAGCACTAAGTTCATTATCAAAAAAAAAGGACATAACTTGGATAAATATGAGCCACTCTTTTTCAACTCATAAAGATAAAGCAGCTCATCATACTTGGTAAAGAGCTTTTATACACTTCCACCATAGGAATGACCTTCCTTAAAATTCTTTGTCACAATTAATCTCATTTAGATTATTATTGTTGTTGAGGGATATATCTAGTTAATTTATTTCCTCACATGTGATATATTAACCCACACATACAACATTGTAGTAGACTGACATTTGGAGTTTATCAACATGTACCATATAGCACAATTTTCACAATGTCCCAGTAAGTTGCTGCTGACTAAACAGGAGTCTAAATTCCATTTGGTTCCATTAATCTCTGAAAGTAAACCATTAAAACTGATCCTTTTTCTTGATGGGCAATAAAGTAAATACAAACCTCACAATAATAAGTTAATGATCTGTCCCTAACAAGGCTGTAACTTTGATGTACTCAAGCACCTAGACTCTCAGTCTAGAAACAAGATCCAGTATGTCACCAGATACATGCACTGAGCTGGAAATTGTCCATTTGTTACCCTTTTCACTATGCTGTATTCAGCTCGTCACAGTTGGCTGTTGGTATCACTCTTAAAGAGGGATTTTTTATTCCATTTAAGATCCAAGCCAAGATGTACAGACAAACAAATCCTTTTTTGGATTAGAAAATTATGTGACTCCACATATCTAAATGAATTGGATATGTCCCTCACATTAACTTTAATAGAATCAAACTAACAAGATGAAAAATAAAGTAATAGCAAAATTTAATTGAATTTTCACAGTACTTATTTACAAACTACGTCTGTCCTCACTTTAATCTTGGGTTTAGTCTTCAGTCCTGTTCCAGCTGCAGTTGATAGCCAACTGATATGTCTTTTGAAGTCTGCCACACAAAATTTTCCAGACCTTAAAAGTACAATAACCACACATAACCCCTCCATTCCTAAAGTGCCATGCTCCTCATCTATAACATTAACTTAAAAATTTGCAGCTTTACCCTTCAGTATGTCATAGCTCTACTTGGCAGAGCTGTGGAAATTGAAAAGGCAATTTGGCAGACAGGAAGCTGGGCAAAAGACATTTCACACTCAGCACATGACTTAAGATAGCCAAAGGTTGGCGTAATGCTGCTCAAGCTAAAATGGCCTTCCAGGGACTGCTCTATCTGACAGCTTTGCTCTTACTGTGCTCCCTCCCACTACACCACTTCTTAAGACTTCATGTGCAAATGTGTTGTCTAGAGTTGACACTGCTGCCTTTCCAGCATTTAGGAACTCCTTGAAAACATTAGCACCCTTAAAGGTTAGTTAGAGCAATAAATACGATTTCTACACTACTTCTTTTTCAAGTGTTCAAAAGTTCATTTAAAATCAGTGACAGGATGCTTGCTCACATTGGAGGAGTCTCACAACATTGTAGTGCCAGCATGGGGAGAAACTTTTACTGCCCTGGAAAATACATGGTCTGGGCACATTTATAGCTGTTTGCTGTTCTCCAAAATGATACAGTAAAGTATCTGATCAGATCAGTAAAGCAATAAATCAGTATACCCCTTTAAAATTTTAGTTTAAATTCTTGAGAAAGCTAAAGATTTTAATGGGTTTTTTCCTACTGAAATTTTACATTTCTATCCAAGCTTCAATAACCTGGAAGCTCTTGTATCTTGTTTAGCAACTCATTTTAATTCCAGTCATGCATTAATGGTGTGCTACCACATCCATCCTGTCTGCAGTGGGTACCAAGTAATGTGTGCTGCAGTTACCCAGTGCTGGTTTGCGATATGCCAACACAAGAGAAGAAAATGTCTTTGGAGTGTCTAAGACGGCTTGTCTTGTTCAGGCTCACAACAAAGAGACACTACCCACCAAAATGTAGAGGAATATACAATTCTGTTAATTCTTCCTGATTCACCAATAAAAGGGAGGAAAGGGTCAGTTTGGCTCATACCACACATGTGTTGATTTCATCTGACCTGAAACATGAGTGACACATGTCTACATACCCTGTGTACATAACGAACCAAGCAACAAACACAGAGAGTTGCTAAACCATTATGGGCTATTAGAAATTGTCCATATTTAGGATAGGAGCACTTGAACTCATACTGTCCTTCCTGTCAACCACAATGAATCAGACCGAACTTTCAGGGTGCTCTCCAGACAGTCTGACTATCCATCATAGGACAGTATATTAAGAAGGCAAATTGCTCACTGACAAATGGAGTGCTTGACAGTGCTCAGTTCCTTTCTTACACTGAACCACATGAAGAAGCTTCAGACACCCTACCGGTTCCCAGCTTACTTGGCCAAAAGGAATGGCAGCTTTTCAGACGTGATTTGCCAAATATCTACTGATGGTCAACATTTTCTTTCCTTCACTAGGGGTATTTCTTAGGTAAGGTCCCTACTACGTCTTCACCCTATCGTTGCCTACTACCTAAAACCAGACAAAAAATTTTAGGTCAACTTGAAAAATAACTGTATCCATCTAATAAGAATGACACTCTCCAATAGCATATAAGTTCTATGATTGTAACACTTAGGTGTAGGAATGATTTCAGTCCAAAAGCACATATATTCATTGTCTAATATTAGAATTCAATGTATGTATTTTGGAGCTCATTTTTATCAAGAACTAGTTTGCTTGTTTTTCATGGAAAACTCTTGACCAACTCAGGAAATGAACCATTGGAATCCACATTTTTATGCTACTTTATGCTGGAAAACATAAAAACAGCTGGAAAACATGATATTTCTATAAAAAAGGCTGTTGATGGCTTTTATTGCCCTATACTTTAAAAATAATAGAAAAAAAGGCCAAGGGAAAATTTTTAAGGCCTTAAACCTGGTCTCTAAGGTGCATAAGAGGGGAAATATTTGTAAGTGTAGTTTTTCAGATTACTCAAACATTCTTATGTAATATTATTCAGAATAATTCAGATTATTCTAATGACAATCAGGACAATTACATGGGAACAAAGGAGTTTAACAAGTCTTCTCACTTACCAGAAGAGGACGTTCTACTTTTATTTGAGTAATTCTACTGGCTCTGTAGGAGAAGGCAGTTGTGTGAAAAAACACACAGTATGATGCATGTAAATCCAGGACCATCAGGGATGGAGTGGGAAGGTTAATTCTTTTTCCTCTCCCTTGAATGTTTGGTTGGGAAATACCAGGATAGGCCTTCCCCTTTTCACTCATCCCTAATCCATATCCCTTCCAAATTACTAGTTTTTGCTTGAAGTCCTATTCACATCCTCAAAAAACTTCATGCAGGCACATTCTTTACTGAAGAGAGTGTTCTGAGGAGGTCCATTCTTAATACAAGCAACCACTTCTTTGTCAAGAGGCAGCATGTGGGGAGGAAAAGAGTAAAAGGAAATACACTATACTAGTACAATAAATGTTGACTGATCACAAAATAGATATTCCCCATCTGAATGGTGTATGGTTGTGTACATATGTTAATAGCACATGTCACAGAAGGTTACACTTCAGGATCATTTTTCCTCCTACTCAGTATTTTGCTACAATTTTCGTCAGACACCAGCCACTTAATATTTTGGAGAGTCTGTCAGCTATATAACAGATAGGACAAAGACTTAAGTTTTATGTAAATTGGAAGCTAAATACGAATCCTCTGAAAGTCTGAGTTTTTACTATACACAAGATTTTTAGGAGATTTTATTATTCCAAGATCAGGACCAGCTGCAATGATTGGATTGACATTCAAAAACATATATTTAAATGCATGCATTTCTACATAAAAAGAAGTTTCATAGCCTGTTAGGCACAATACTGGTTTTTTGTGTGCTGCCAGACATTTCAGTTACAGACCAACCCTACTGTTTTGGGGGTAATATATGAAAGATAATATACAGAAAGGGGTGGGGAAGTCCTACAGGGAGGCACACAGTAGTAAAGAAGCATTTATGATTATACAATATATACCTGACACATTGTTACACACAAATCCAATATTTAGCATTTTACAAATAAGGGGGAGGGGGAGGGGATGGGGAGAGAAAGCAAGAAAAACAATAAAAGAAACAGCAGCTGTTTCTATGTAATGTCAGAGAACAGGTGTGATACAAATCTCCATAGCAGTGCAATTGTATTGATCTCCCGGTGATGCACGCATGAAGCACATGTGCAAACGTTATCGACCCATCCGGCATCTCACTTCCAGGAATATGGCCTGAAAATACCTCTCTACAATTGAAAACATTATCGGGATAAACACAGTATTGGCCAATTATTGAAAAACACACAGACTTGAGAAATAAAAGGTGAAACGGGGCCCCGCAGCGCGCCCAGTGCCGCAGCCGGGAGCCGCTGCCTGTGCTCCCCGCACTGTCGCCGAGACTCCCCTGGACCACCACCTCGGTCAGCCGGCCCTGCCACGGGGAAGTGCGAGCTACTTGCCAGGACATGCTGCTCGCAACCCGGCAGGACCAGCAGCGGGGCTGCAGGGCCGGGAGAGGAGTGCGGATTTGGGGGAAGCAACTGGGCCCAGGCCCCGCGCCTTGGCGATCTCCGCGCCCGTTTCTACGCGCCCCGCGACGTGCCGGGCCTGTCTCGCTGCCCCCAGCGGAGCTGCGCCGCGACTCCGGCTGAAACATGCCGAATTGGGCGGGGGACTACCGGCCCCTTTGGGAGCGGAGGCAGCTTTCAGAAAGCGGCCCTTCGTTCGAGGCGCTGGGGGTACAGGACGTTCTGCAGTTACTCGTTAACGGCGTCTGCCGTTAGAGGGCACCAGGCAACACTGCATGAGCGATGCGCCGCTGTCGGGGCGTGGGGGTGAGAAGAGGGTGTGGGGGGCGGGGTGGGCGGAGGGAGAGTGGCACCAATTTGGGAAAAGATTAAAAGGGATGTGGAGTGCCGGAGCTTCTGAAGTGCCCAAAATGCCCAGGCGCTGTTCAGGACGATGATCATAAAAATAATAATAAAAAAAAATATTAAAAAATGCAGCNACCCGGCACTGTCCGGGCATTCCTGTCTGCATACTTCGCAGTCTGTTGTGCTTTGGTGGCTCAGAAAAGCCAAAGAATAGAAATAAAAAAGGCAGCTTTTGAATAAACAATACCATTTTCCGTTAAGTAATCGTTTTGTATAAAAGGAAATATCGCCTACTCGGTTTCATTCAGCG
>VXBP01000394.1:37682-52462 GCA_013400115.1 Rhinopomastus cyanomelas
TTTTTTTTAAACTTTTTAGGGTTGGGGGTTGATTTGGCCGTGGTTTTTTTCCGGTGTGTTCCTTTGTGGTTTGGGTTTGGTTTGGGGTTTGGGTTTAGTTTGGTTTTTTGTTTGGGGGGTGGTTCTGGTATTTTTCCTTTTCTTTTTTTTGTCTTTTTGTTTTTAACTGCTTTCCCAAAAGGGCCAGAGTAGCTGCGGGTTATGAAACGGGACAAATAAAAGTAAACAGTCTAGTAAAAGTCACTGCAAGGCGCACGTGTTGTGTCTGGGTCACTGGTGACTGCCACTGACTGCTGGGTCTCTCCCCCCTTTTCCCTCCCCCCGCCTCCCGCCTGCTCCGCAGCTGGGAACTGCTGGCTCCGGCAGGCTCGGAACGGCCGCTGCCAGGTCCTCTACAAAACCGACCTCAGCAAGGAGGAGTGCTGCAAGACCGGCCGCCTCACCACTTCGTGGACGGAAGAGGACGTCAACGACAACACGCTTTTTAAGTGGATGATTTTTAATGGGGGAGCCCCAAACTGCATCCCTTGCAAAGGTGAGGGGGTTGCTGGAGAGCTGCTTCTCGCTAATGAGCCACTCAGGCAGGGACTGGGCTGGGGGAAGAGGAGCGGGGAAGGAATTGGAGTCGAGATCGCGCAGTCCTCCTGCTTCTTTCTTTGGTGGGGCTTTGAGGGGCTTCTCGTACGGGTCCCGGAATCAGTGAGGAGACTCCCATTAACGTTTGGCTTCCCTGCACATCGTGGCGTGGGGACGAGGCACTTCTGCCCACTGCCCTCACTGGTGGAGCTGATTCCCTCGAGTAATGTTTCCTGTAAGGGTATGACAAGAAAAGGTGTCCTTTGTATTCTGGAGTCACTGTACCTTCTTTTTCTTTGGGCAGTTTTGACACCAAGTCTGTTATGCACATTTGGTACTAAAGTTGTGCCTCTTTCTTCCATCAGAAACATGCGAGAATGTGGACTGTGGACCTGGGAAGAAATGTAAAATGAACAAGAAGAACAAACCTCGGTGTGTTTGTGCTCCAGATTGCTCTAATATCACTTGGAAAGGCCCTGTGTGTGGCTTAGATGGGAAAACCTACAGGAACGAGTGTGCCCTTCTCAAAGCCAGATGTAAAGAACAGCCCGAACTTGAAGTCCAGTATCAGGGCAAATGCAAAAGTAGGTTTGCAAATCTAATCTGATCTCCCTCAAATGCCAAAGGGTGTGTGTATGAGTGCAGGGAGGAGGAGCTGTTGGGTGTACTTCCTCACAGGTACAAGACCCATGTTCCAAATGCTTGGAGACAGTAACTAAATCACACTCCAAAGACATGGATGTAGTCATATTCAGAGGTTCCCACAGCCTAAGAGTACTTGTGTCCCACTGGCTACTTTGAGATGGGGATGTTTCTTCCAGCAGCTCTTAAATGAGGAGAGATGCTGAAAGCTTTTATCTGGTAATTTGTGTCATTTTGTCACCCATACACTCCTTGCAGGGTGTCTGGGATCTTCAATTAATCACTGTGTATTTCCATCTTTATTTCAGAAACCTGTAGGGATGTGTTATGCCCAGGCAGCTCCACATGTGTGGTTGATCAAACTAATAACGCCTACTGTGTGACGTGTAATCGAATTTGCCCAGAGCCTACCTCTCCTGAACAGTATCTCTGCGGGAATGACGGCATAACTTACGCCAGTGCCTGCCACCTGAGGAAAGCTACCTGCCTACTGGGCAGATCCATTGGATTAGCCTATGAAGGAAAATGCATCAGTAGGTATCTTGGGTGGAGGGTAAGGGTGGGGGAGCTTCCTTGCTTAGCTGTTGCAGAGTGTACTCTGTGCAATTGGATACAGCTAGTACTGGGGAGGACAAGAGACTTCCTGTAGCCTGGTTTAGTGTTTCCCTTAAGGAAAAGTAGAGTCAGGGTGAGCTTTGCCCCAGAAAAGATTGCAAAAGAGATGAGGGAGTAGAGGACCTGATCCTGCTTCTCTTGCTTTCGCTGTGGGTGTTGACTTTACTGTTCAAGGGACAAGTACTGGACATTAAATACATGATGACATGTTTATAGTGTAACAAGGTCTTGATACTCAGTGGATGTAGTTTCCTGGAAACAATTGTCTTCAAGTGGTCTTGGGAATGCTTGCGTTAACTTAATTGGAAACATCTGATCACTTTTTCCTCTTTAGAAGTACTACAGAGTTTGGAGGCAGTTGGTGGGTGAAGATAGGAAAATAATTTCAGCAAATCCTGACATTTTGTGTTGTGTTTCCAGAAAGGACTATAGTGAAGCATGTTATGAGGAAGCACCTTCAAGGTGCTGCACAAAACTGCTGGGGGGAATTTGCGTGAGACTCAGGCTGCTTTTGCTCAGCACAGGTTAAGCTGAATTCCTGTTCCAGTGCTGTGGACAACTACTCTGTGTGGGCTACTTTAAAACTAATTGATTTAGAAATGCTGAATGCTTTGGCAAATTTTTCACTTACTGCTAGTTTGGAGACCTGAATTTCCAGACATCCAATAGAGCAGGAAATTCATGTTCAACAGACAAATGTAATTCTGTATTCCCAGGACCAGGCTCTGCTGGCACAGTTGTCTTTCCTCTCTTAAATATAGACAATGGTGACCAAGGGTGTATGTTCTTGAGCAAAATCAGAAAGTATCAACACGTCTACTTCATCTGAGCTTTATCTACTCACAGTTCACAGGGGAAAGGGGGTTTGGGTTTGTTTGTTTGTTGCTTTCTTTTTTCTTTGTCTTTTCACTCACTTCTAATATCCTGTGTATATTTTTAGAAGCCAAATCCTGTGAAGACATTCAGTGCAGTGCTGGGAAGAAATGCTTGTGGGATTTTAAGGTTGGCAGAGGTCGATGTGCTCTCTGCAATGAGCTATGCCCTGAAAGCAAGTCAGATGAGGCAGTCTGTGCCAGCGATAACACAACTTACCCAAGTGAGTGTGCCATGAAAGAGGCAGCCTGCTCCATGGGTGTGCTTCTAGAAGTAAAGCACTCTGGATCTTGCAACTGTAAGTGAGATTTTTAACTCTGCAGACACTTAAAGCTTCTGAAGGCAATCTCTAGGTAATGAAGACTTACACCTTCAAACATAAGAAACTTTTGATCTCTAAATTTGACGTACAGTACAGGTACCATATAAGTATGTATCTATCAAACACACACTTTGGTTACTGATAAAATGCAATAGATCTCCCAACAACCGGTTGGCCTTCTTCAAGTTGGAGTTTTGGGGATATTCTGAGGGCAAGTCATTGTGTCAGAAAGGCGTTGCCTAGGAATAAAATTTTAGCAATCCTTTCGAACTTTGTATGCTCTCACATGCTTCACTGATGGCTTTATTAACACCTGGATAAACTTTGCACCCGGTCCAAAAGAACAAACTTAATAGTAGCACATGGGCATCTGGTTTAGCACAGCTGCCTCTACTAACTCTGAATGAAGGACATAAAGCAGTTAAACCTAGAACACAAGAGCGCTTTTTATTTGATTTCTGGAATCTGCCAATAAAACCTGAGCCATTGATTCTTCAGAACTTTCTACAGTTATGACTTCATAGATTATGTATAAAAACCGTATTGCATAACAGCAGATGCCAAAGAGCATCTCACTACAAGTCGCATAAAATGCAACGCTGTATTATGGCTGTTCAGAGGGCTTTGAAAACATGCACTGAGCTGCTTCTGCGCTGTTGTTGTCCTTATTTAAACAACAGCTCCCCTGTATTCCCCCATCTAGCCATTAATGAAGATCCAGAGGATGAAGAGGAAGATGAAGACCAGGACTACAGCTTTCCTATATCTTCCATTCTAGAGTGGTAAAACCTCCATCAATATTGGAACAGCCATTGGGCATGAAATCAATGTCCATACTGTAAATAAGTGTATGCTTATTTATTTTGGGGAGAAAAAAACTATACATATAGTTGAGTCCGGTAGACATTTATTTATACTGTGTCATGTTTTATAATTTATACATAAAATGTCTGGTTGACTGTACACCTTGTTTTTGAAGAAATTTATTCGTTACGGGAAGAGCAGTGTTATTTATTGTGAGGTTTCTTGCTTGTAAAGTAAAGCTTTTCTTTTTTCTTGTAAACTATGAAAATCCATTCCTTAGAACTTACCAACATGACATCTCTTTGTTTAACTGATGTTAACTCTTTTCCACTTTAACAAACTTGCATGTCAGTTTCTGTTATGTTTATTTATTGGTTTTTCTTCTTGCCGGTTCTGAACATAAAAGATCCCTCTGGTTTTTGTTTACAAGGAATCCTGACTGACCAAAAGGTGTTGTAATTGATTTAAGTACACTTCCAGGGTACGGTGAGGTGATCTTTAATGAAACGTCTGCTTTACTTCTGACCACATCATGTACTGAAGTTATCTCAGTGTGTTGAGCATATATACTGTACTATATGAACTCTGGATCCAAAGAAATCGGATAATGAAGGTTGTTAACAGCTACAGGGCTAACTATAATAAGAAAAAAGGTTTTTATTTTATTTTTACTGATTGGGGATGATTTAGCATTTTTTTGCTGGTTTTTTTGTAACATGCGTAACTGTTTTACTAGGTGTTTGCTTTATGATGGTCTTGTAGTACCGTATTCGAAGTTTTCTTTAACAGATCAATGTGTCATTAAAAGTTATATCAGAGCTTTATCAGTTCAAGTTTGTTGCTTTCATAATACTTTTTTTCTGATGCAATTTTATATTTTCAAACATGGCGAGTTAAATATAAATTCATTTAAATATATAGTTTTGTACTTTTCTACCATGTAAATGTGCAATGTATATAAAAGTATAATGTGTATTTGTAAATAAATGATGAGTGAAAAAATAAAAAATGGAATTTTCCCTAAAGAATTTTCTTTTAACTTTTAGTTCTTAAGGGTTCTGGCCCTGATGCAGAGAAAACATACTGGTAGGTAAGGAGGATTGTGGGTGGTATAGCAGCAAAACATACCATTTTAAGACCAAAACTTTCAGCTGATGTTGAGTCAATAAATCATTTTATGAGACAGTGGCTATGTCTCCATTTCACTGGTATTAACTAGTTTTAAATCCAAGCACAGTGATGAAGGAGATGAGACTCAGCATTTTAATTTTCTCTCCATGCTCTAATCAAAAACTGTCTAATATCTTATATATCTTTAACTTTCATACTTCTTGTAGGCTTTTAATATACATTCAAATTTTTGCTAAGCTTCACACCCATATTGCTGTTCGTAGTTGGTCATTTTAGACGCCCAACAGCAGAAGCAAAACATGGCCGATTTGATCAATTCAAGATGTGTAATAATTAGCACAAAAGATGAGAAAAGTCACCAAACAACCATCAGAGAACACATTATCACCTGGAAATTATTTTCTTTCAGAAAGAAGGTTAATCTAGGGGTTTTTTGGTGAACGAACATTCAGACCCAACACGTTCTTAACAGTAGATTCTAATACAGTGAACATAGGAAAAGTAACATCTGTAAGCATATCAGGGACCAAAATCCTTGTTTATGCTACCTGGGTCATGCTGTTCTTCTAGATATAGCCCCACTGACCAAAATTTACAAAATTTTACTAGAAAGCACTCTTAAGCACCTTGCTCAGTGGTGCTTTAAGCACTTTTCCAAACTGAAACTGGAGAAGTTACTAATTTTGTGTCAAATAGTATTTGAAAGCTGTTTCTGCTATAGCCTTCTGTATATTTTTTGCTATAAAATAATTTGTTATGGATTATTCAAGGCAAACATATGAATCTATGAATATGTAAAGGCTACAAGTGTGTTGTTGCATAAACATATTGTATTCAAAATAATAGCAAAAAAAATTGTCCTTCATCCTCCTGTTGTTTCATTTAGACAAGTAGTCTATTTGTAGGGAAGTACATGATGAGTGGAGCAAAGGGAGAGGGATTTTGGTCTCCTGGGGGAACAAAAACAAGACAGAAAGAGCAGAAAGAGAATGACAAAAGAAGAACCTAATGGAAAAATCTCTAAAGGAACTATTAAATGCGTAACAATGACACGGAGAGAAAGTGTTTAATAGATATGAAGAGCAAAAGAGCCATTTCTCAAATTAAGATAGGTGCCAGCTACTTCATTTTCAACCAAACAACAACATTAAAAGACTGTTTTTAATTGTAAATATATTTACATGTCTTATAGGGAAACTGTAGCAGAGCAGGATTTCTGGGTTCTAGTTTTATGTCCTGCTCTTGGTTCACATAACAAATTTGAGAAAATCACGGACAGCCAAAGTCAAAATGCACTAAAAGTGCCAGGGAGCTGTATTTATGCATGTACATGTATGCAGAATGGTCACAAACATCTATATCAGGTTTTTGTTGGTAAAATTATTAAAAAGATCATCTACAGCATTTCCCACTGCTACTGCTATTTCTGTTCCACTGAAAATCTTGAAAACAAGTCTGATTATGATATACAGGTGAGGCATCTTCTTAGACAATTTATGAGGTCAGCATCTTCTGAGCATGCCTGAAACTGAATCACAGAATCATGGAATCATTTCAGTTTGAGAAGTGCAAGAGTCCAGCCATTAACTGAAGTCTGTCAAGCCCACCACTTACCCATATCCCTAAGCTTCAGATCTACACAACTTTTAAACATGACTAGGGATGGTGATTCAACCACTTCACTGGGGCAGCCTGTCCCTTGATGATACTGTCAATGAGGATTTTTTTCCTAAGGTCTGGCCTAAAATTCCCAGCCTTATAATGGAGTACAACAATTCCAGAAACTCTCCCAGAAACATGTGCAGCAGTTGAGGCAGCGCGACTGCCAACATTCTACATCCTATCACACTTGTAGATAAGGCACTTGCTCATAAGGTGGGAGGTGCAGGTTCACTGCCAGTCTCTTTCTGACGAAACATTTCCCACATCTTCCAACTCTCTATCCCCCACCAACTTAAAGTGCATTTCAACACTGAAAAATTGTCCGTCATGCCTGATGAAGCCATAGATCTGTATTGGAGAGGAACCAAGATTCATTGAGAGAGGATAATTTGCAACCCTAATAGGTGCTCCTTTGGAAGAGGAAGTTCTGTTCTCTTGCCTGAGGAGTTGCCTACACATTTTGCATTTGTAATTGAGTAACATACATAAATAGTGCTTGAAGCAGGGGCCAGAATCCAGGTTGCCTCTCCCAGTAGGTAAGTGTCTCGGTCCTTGAGCTATGAAATCATGCTTAACTCTCTGCTTAAATCAAGATTACAAATTCCACATCTTTTTCCACACTGAGTCACAGATAGAGCAGGACAGTAAAAATTACCCCAGGATTGTACAAAAATTACTGTAGGACTGTAACTTCCTGGGAGGTAGAAATGCGAATTTAAGTCCAACATTCTAAGAAAGATGCTGAATCCAATTTTTCTACCTCTTGACCCTTTTTGCTCATGTTTCTGGCTTGGTTTTTCTTCTTCTCTTAATGTACACACCATTCTGGTTGTTGTTTAAATCAAGAAACAGAAATGTCTGGGTGTCTAAGTACAAGAGAAAGAGTTTCCAGCTCTGAAGCAATCTTGTAGAAGCACGTAAAACCAGAAAAGAAATAATGTTTCAAGAATACCTTTCTCATCAGTGTTTTCTGAAGTGTTTTCTGTTGTCTCACACACCTATTTATTTTGCTCCAAATCCAATTTCTGCTACTTCTAGTTGACCACAGAATATACGTTTGTACTGAATCTCAGGCCTTTGAACTCCATTCACAAGTGTAGGCACAGAAACGCAAACTGGAACATGCATGTTTGAAAACAGAAATCCATAATCTGAAACTTAAGTAAAATCCATTTATTTCTAAGAGGCCCATCTTGAGGCATTTTAACTGTAAGACTATTACCTTTAAAGCCGTGGATCCCAAATGTGTTTATCTGTGCAGTACCTATAAGCAAGAACACAAAGTTCTGATCACACAATCACACTCAAATGCACTCCTGATAGCTGTGTCCGTATGACAAATTTAAGAGCAGAATCGTGGACCTCTTTTGTACTTTCTACCTGCTAATACACCTATAGTAAAACTACATTCCCAGACACTCAGCAAATTTCAAACAGCTGCCATGTATCTTTTTCTTTTTTTTTTTTTCGTCACATAAAAATGTTTCCTTCTTCCTCTTCAAGGTGTTATCAGGTGAAATTAAACTTTAGCATGTAGAGCTGTTTCCTAGGCAGTGACATTTTACCATACAATGAATCATCAGCACAGAAACATCTGTCTTACTTCTTTGAAGAACTAGGACTCCGTGCTTTCTAGTACACCATTTATACATGCACCTAGGGGTGCCCAAGGTATCAGATTTTAAATTCCTAGCTCCCTGAAGAAAAATAAATTAACTTTTTGTTTGATATTTCTGTAATTCTAGGGCCTGCCTGACCCACTATGGCAGCAGGTACTATTTAAAAAACAGTATGCACAAGTTAACTCTTTAAAATTTTATCATATTCTTCTGGTAGGCATAGATACACAATGTACCCTAGCAGCTGGATTCTGCTGGAAGTCCTTTGGGATCAGCTGTATAATTCACATCCATTCACTACTTCAAAACACTGGTCAATGAAAATTACTACATGGTGGTGAAACGTAACGTGAAGACAAAGTGTGCACCATAAAGTTCTGCTCAGAGTCTGATTTGGAGTTGAAACCATGTCTGGTTCATTTGTCTGTTATTTGCAGACAAACACTCTTTTGATCTCTTAACCTTTAAAGAGATTTATGCGACTACATCATGGAGCTGAAGAGCACTAATGTGTTGGAAAACTGGGAAGGAACTCTGAACTTAGATCGGACCTCCGAGATGCTACATGACTATGAATTTATCAAGGTGGTCCAGTGCATACCTGAATGTGTAAAGGCCCCTGAATTTCCACCAGTGCCATACAGTAACAACATTTGAAGCTCCCAACATTTCAGTGAGGTCTACAGATACCCAGAACTCCTAAAAATGAAATATCAGCACTCAAATTCAAGAACCAAATTTTAGTCATCTAGTTGTAAAGACCTTAAATATTTTAAAATTAATGTTGGAACCATTTTTCTTCACATGTTAGAGATTCAGAGAACAAGCACATATTTTTAAAATTAATTCTTACGATGTGTAGCATGTTTACGTACCAAACCATGGTTTTATGTAAGAAAAACGCTTGAATACATTTCCTGGAATCCTTCAGCAATTTGGAATGCTCTTATCCAGATAACACTGTTCCTGTTGATCTCCTACTGAGCTTCATGTTATGTACTCCTCATTTAAAGTTTCAATCACTTCATATTTTGAAAGGCACCTGGACTAACAAGGATTATGTTTGTGGATGGCCATTATTACAAATATAAAGAAGATATCAAAATGTGTTACCATTTCATTTCTGAATAGGAACATTGCTAGAAGAAGTCACAAGATAAGACATGCAGATAAAGCAGATACATAGTTATGCAAGTCCTTGGGGCATGTAGACAAAGTGCGCACTGATGACAAGTGAGCCCAACATAGGGGCTGGAGCACCTATCCTGCAAGTGGAGGTTCAAAGACAGAGCTGATTCTGCCTGGAGAAGTGAAGACTTCACAGCTCTGAGGGGGCACCTCAGAGCAGCCCTTCTCACCAATCAGCAGGTCGTAATGTATATACAGCCAGGCAGTAGTTCATGGTGGCAGGACAAGTGATACTATAGACAAATTGAAGCAAGAGAACTTCACACTCAGTATAAAGGAAAAGTTTTTCCTGTGAGAACAACCCAACAGATGACCTCCTGACATCCCTTCCAATCTGAATTATTCTGTGACCCCATGAAGAGATATGTCCATCAACTTCTAAGTCTGTGAGACTCCAAAATCAACAGGGTATGTTCAATCAAAATGAAATCACTCCTTCAAGAAACACTCAAGACACAACTGTGTCACCAAAGCTGTTGGATGCAATTGTTAGCAGAGATACAGAATATTTCTTCTTTAATATGTCTTTCATTTACACAAATCCTTAGTGAGCCTAAAATTTACCATAAATGATATTTTCTGATTTATTTTAGTGAATCTTTTGCTGTTCAGTGAGTATCAATTCAGCAGAATACTCATCCTATGCTGAGTAGAATGACTAGTGGAGAAAATGCAAGCAAACATACAAAAATTTCTATATTTTTCAGCAAAAAAGGTAAATAAGAAGAGTGAAACAGTTAAAAGGCATTTTAAAACCATTGTGTTGTTCAGATTTGCAATATTTATTAGGACTGACAATAACTCTCAGAGAGACAATAACTAGTACCAGCTAGATTAGTCAAGACAGCAAGGAAAGCAAAAAAATGCCTCAAGCAGGACACTTGGAAAAATAATGGATAATGCCCACTGGAGCAACTAAAAAGAGCCCTGCAGGGATGTTTCCCATAATCATTTCCCACATACACATGGTTTAGCCAAAGCAATTCAAATCCTTGTTTCAAATAGTGACTCCACCAAAACTGCAGAAAGCCTAAAATGCCTTGGCATACAAGATATATGAATAGTATTTCCACACTTGTACTTCAGTTTCAGAAAAAAACTATTTTCACTTATTTTATGAGAAAGAAAGAAAAGGATTGAGTCTACCTCTGTGGAGATACAGACCCCAAGATTCAAATTTACACAGCCTGTAAACTCAAGCATTGCACTTCCCAACCCAGCATGCCTGGAAGCAGTGACAATTCGTTTATTAATCTCCCTGGCATTCTCCACTTATGGGTTCTGATGGAACTTCAGTCTTAACTGAAAAGCACTTGGCGCTGTCAGCAACCTAGCACGCAGTACCACAAGCAATGACAGAGTGAAATTTAGAAAGGACCCACAGCAGAATCCTAACAAAACCATCATTTCCTATCTGGAAGAAGGCCAAAACCTGAAGTATTTAGTTACTGCCTAGGAACAGCAAAGGTGGCATAACACATAGTCTTGAGGAGATACAGTGTCTTTGGCTATGTTTCACTGATACACTGCAAAAATACTTAGTGAGGCACTGTGATCTGCATGTGTAGGCAGATCACTACTCTGCACTTCTGGGGCCATACATTCAGATATGAATTTAGGAACTTAAGAGCATTTGAGAGTAAATTTTACCGCTCCCTCTCACCCCCACCCCAGTTCTCCTCATTAAAGAATCACTCAGGACCTGAATAACTCTTTTCTTAAAAAAAAAAAGTAATTGAGGGATTTCCATTTTATATTTTTTTTTATTTTTCTTCTTTTTTAAAATGGAACATAGCATGCAGAAAACTGGAAGAAATGTAGAAGCAGCAGCAAAGTGTCAGGACAAAGTAAACACCTCAGGAAAAGAGCACAAGACCAACAACAAATAAAATTATACTAACAGTCATATGTGAGGAACTACACACAAGAAGTCAATTTTTATCAGATACATAAGCAATGCTATGAATGCTCAAGTGCCATCTACTGGTATATGTTGCGCTAAGTAATCATGTTGTTGGAGTCCACCATGGGGAACATGAAACAGAAGACCCATCCTTTTTAATGCCACTGATTTTTTGGTGACTGTGTAACAAACATTTCTTGAACAATGTTATATTCTCTCCACTGTAAAACAAAGATAGTAAGATCTCATAACCTATGTGCTTTCACAATCCGCACAAAACTTCAAAATCTAGAGGTAGAACATTCTGCAAAAGAAGTAGGAACAATTGCAGCAGCATCTCCACACCCAAACTTGGTACTTACAGAGAAAATGTTAAAAAACTAAATGACAGACACTGAACAAAAGAAGAACAGAAGACAGAAGAGGAAGAAGGGAGGAGAGGGTAAAGAACAGTAGAAGTTAAGGAGGAGGAGAGCTGATAGAATAGAATGCAAGTGATTAATTGCTAAAGACAATACAATTTACACTGCAGTTTTAGCAGATGTGTATGTTTTGCTCCAGCTGTGGGAACAGCAGACTCTCCGGATCTTGTTTCTGACACACAATAACTGTGAACTGTATTATGTGCAAATAATAAATCTAAGCAGCACCTCCAACATCTGAATGAGAAAGAAAAAGATGGTCATATTTTCAGAAGTGTTAGCACATATTTGTCAACACCAAACTTAGCTAAATAGAACAAAGGAAGGCTACAAGACAATGGTAACACATAGCCAAAGCAGCATGCGAGCTTTCAAGATGGTTTCAGAAAACCATCTTTAATAGGTAAGGCCTCTAGGGATGGCAGTCTGCACAAATCCTTGAGTAGCCTGGATGGGTTTATTTTGCTGATGTATCTACTGGCTGGTATGTTAATTTTTTCAACGTGTTATAGAGCAGTTTCCAAGTTAGGGTCATGACCCCACTTGGGGCCTGCAAGCCTGGAAGTGAAAATGAAAGTAGGGTTGTGACCCTGGAAGTAGGGTTGCTAAGCAAAAACTTTGGGAAGCACTGATGTTGTGCTACTAGGTGAGACCCCTATATAGATGGTGAATTTAATCACTGCAGAGGGATAAAGTTTTCAACAGAGCCTGTATTTCTCAAATACTTAAGTCTTATTTCTGACTGACCTACTACCAAATTCAAGTCAGGTTCTCAGGTACATAGAGATTTGAGAATTAAATTCAGAATTGTAAGAATTCTATCTTGAAAAGATCAGGTCACTATGTAGCGAAGATACATCCACCATTTTCTTTAAAATAAGTATTGGTAGTTAAAGTCTAGTGATTGAAGCCTGATGAAACTTGGAGAAATCACACATACCATTGTCATTTTTCAGGAGGATGATCTTACCATGAAGGCACCATCATGGGATGGAGGCTAGTTCACATAATCACAGAATCAGAATCACAGAATCATTAAGGATCGGAAGGAACCTCAAAAGATCATCTAGTGCAATCCCCCTGACACAGCAGAATCACCTAGACAAAGTCGCACGGGAACATATCCGGGTGGGTTTTAAACATCTCCACAGAACGAGACTCCACAATCCCACTGGGCAGCCTGTTCCAGTGCTCTGTCACCCTCACTGTGAAAAGGTTTGTCCTGGTATCTATATGGAACCTCCTATGTTCCAGCTTACACCCATTGGTCCTTGTCCTACCACTAGATGACATTGAGAAGAGCCTAGCTCCACCCTCCTGACACGCACCCTTCACATAATCATAAACATTCATGTGGTCACCCCTCAGTCTCCTTTTTTCCAAGTTAAAGAGACCCACTTCCCTCAGCCTGGGTTCATGGATTTTGCTCAACACAGCAGAGTTACCAGGGGAGGTGGGAGTCATCTCTCTTTGCCCTCATGATTTCTGTGCAAAGAATAAGTACATTTGGTTAAGCAATGGGTCAGTATGTTGAACAAGTATACTGGATAGAAATGGATATGCACTCAGAAGACAAGTCTTACATCGTTCTTTAGAAGAACTGGCACAGGTACTTTCTTCAAGAACAGACCCTAAGTTCAAATTCAGTCTGGACTTTGAAGGTTTAAGGTTCAGTTGCCAGTACACACTCATCAAGTAACACTTCAGGGACCCTTGGATATACTTGTTGGTCTTCTGTTGCTGTTCCCAAAGAAGATCATTCATCCATAGCTCTTGACAGTCCCACAAGAAAGCTTGTGAAATCCTAATCAGTTTTACATAGATCAAGATCACTATGTGCAGACAAATGAATTGAGCTCTCGAACGTCTTATCATGTACATACTTCTACATTGTCAGGAAAAGTAGATAAAAGAATTGTATCTTCTTATTTCTCTCTCTATGCACATTTATTCCAATCACAAATTATAGTGTCCTATGATACTTGAGAATACTCCTAAATTGCACCTAAAGAAATATTCTGTAGTTAGCAATACAAACTATTTGATATTCAACATGCCATTTGAGAAGTGAAGAGGCATTGACATCTGATTTTTGGCAGCAACATGTCTCTGTTTCTCATTTATTAGTAATTTGTATTGATTTAAACCAGGATTAACAATTGATGTAGATATCTCACCCACATTTTTTCTGTCACACAGGGAAAAAATGCATGGCTGTGAATAATCTATACAATGGTTTATGAAGCCCAAATTCCTCAGAGAATATCAGATATCAACCTGGTATCCCTGAGTGCTGGATTTCACATTAAGACCTCTGAATTAACAGATGTGTGCAGACATATACAGGCAGAAAGCTTCTTCTCAATACTGCTTCAGAGAAGACTCATGAGGTATCTTGTGGTTGTAACATTTGTTCCAAATATACTTATTTCAGAGGGCTGATAACCCGTCCTCTGCACACAGCTCAGCTTCTAAGTTTTACTTCAGGAAGAGCATCCAAAAAAAAAAAAAAAGTACCTACGATAATGTATTTCCGAATAGGAAATGCGTTTTGAGCAGAAGTCCCAGATGCTGAAAAAATGTGCATATGTATGCAGCTCTTTTAAGAAGTGTATCTTATACTTCTCTACAGGAGATTTTGGTAGTGAGATCCAACACACCTCTAATCAACTCTGGCAAATAGCATTTATAGAAGTTATTGTTCTAAAAAACCATTTAGAGCGGACATCTCAAAAAGAATGCTACTTAAAATTTTTAAATATGGCACACTTCAACCTCTTCTATCTGCTGTGTAAAAAGTGGTGCTCGTAAGGGCATTTTCAAGCTTTTTCTTCACATCTTGAAATACTAGAAATACAGTCTAATTTGAAGCATAGACTTCGATAAATTCATGTCATGCAAAAATGTGAGGATTTTAGGAAACAAAATACAAACAAATATTAAAAACCTGGTGAAGTCATAAGAGTCAGCAGGGCTGACTGCCAAGCACAGAGGATTTTATTTATTCAGAACCATCCTGTGTT
>VXBP01000394.1:52484-97743 GCA_013400115.1 Rhinopomastus cyanomelas
CCATCCTGTGTTAATGACACTGGAGCCTTCTCTGCACTTAAGAATATCTTTTTTTTATTACTGCCACATACGGCAATCATTCCCCTCATCTAGAAATGGTAACTCTAGCTTCAACGTATTTTAAAGGTATATCCTCCTTCTGGTCAGTGAAGCACAATTTATACCTTCAGCAAGAGTGCCAGAGTTCCTACATCTGTGGAAAGGCAGTGCAAAGCACAGTTATGATGATGAAAAGAAACAAACGTAATCATTTCAGTTAAACTTATTAAGTGTTAAACAGAATTAAATATACTGTTTTCTGAAGAATCATAGACACAAATTGACACATGGGAATGACTTTGTCACAGGAGCAAGTAGCCACATATGCTTATAAAATTTTAATAGCTCTGTTTTCTACTACAGTAGCAAACGATACAAGAATCCAACAAATAGGCTTTTATTATAGTCTTGTAAAATATTCAACAACATGTATCAAGCCCAGAAACTATGTTCTCACTTTTTGTTCTGATGATGCTAATAAAGGAAAAAAACCCAAACCCACAATATTTTGACATATCTGATCCACACAAGAGTTGAATATGTCTGTTATAAAATCCTACTTTTTCCTAGGGAAAAGCAAAACATTTAAGCTCATTTTTTCAACAACTCACATAAAAATGCTTGTACACACTACTTGGATATTCAAATCAAATAAATGTCAGTACTTGCATATAAAATCACTTGCTGTGCTTTCTGTCCTGGGCAGATTGATTGAATTGTCATATGCACAGAATCCTCAAAGCTTCCTTGGGTTTAACAGAAACCACAGGTCCTAGACGATATATTCATTTAAAGCCTCCATGGGGAAATGGTGGTTCAGTACAGGGAGCGTAGGAACTATTGCGTGTTTTCATGAGGGGTGTTAGACAGACCCACAACTACATACATTTTTTACTTGTCTTCGTAAGTTACAGAGCAGTGCTGCTACAAATAGATAAACATAGACTGACAAAGGAGGCAAAGGTTTTTCCATTTCCACGCCTCCTGTGAAGGCAAGTAGCAAAGAGCTGGGCTGGGTGTTAAGGTACTGGGACCCTGATAGGGACCTGGAACAGTATCCTAAAGCAGGCTGGGATACTATGAAATCTGAGAACACTGCGCTGCAGGGCCAGAGCATGGCTATGCAGAGTAGCATGAAACTGTATCAAGGTTCCTGCCACAATTTTGACTCAGGCCAAGGACTTCAAAGATGTAGTTCAGGGATCTTCATACACCAACGATGATCCCCAACAAGAACATAATCGGTAGAGCAAAAGAACTACCCATATGGACACAGGGTTTACCATCCCACTTACCTCCAGGATTAAAGAACACTCTAATCCATTTTATTCACTAATACAGACAATCTTCAAGTCAAATTTCCATGATGTATGTGTGAAACTCCTTACTTACATGTCTAGGAATTAATTGTCTGTATAACTTGCAAGCAGTCGAATGATATAAGACAAAGCCACAAGTGAGCTGTGCATGATACTCATCTTACTTTCCTAGCAATGGCACGCATGTATCAGCCTGTCTATGTTAATTATTCTTTTAAATGTACTACAGAGATTTTTCTTAGCAAATCAGGAAAAAGAGAACAGCCGATAAATAAACACACTCAATACCTTAATTGCAAATAGTGTACAAGTAAAACACTAAAAACACTAATAAGAGAAAATATGCTTGTTATTAAAATACTCTGGGGAAAAAAATTGATTGATTTGAGTAACTCAAATGAATTTCACAATCTGTGTTTCTGAATAGAAGAAATGCCAGATTTGGAATAAGCACTTGCCTTATGGAATCTCAGCATATTCTCATGCTCAGAAATGCAAACTGTGAAGTTCAATTGAGCTATGCAAATCAACTTGTATTATATGTCTCTTATTAGGCAATTCTGTCTTGATATTCTGAGTAATGAACTACATAATATAGTCTCAATGGTACATGGAATCAACATGTTACTTCAAGAGCAGAGACACTCTCAGTAAGTAATTGCTGAGAATAATTTCTTTCAAGCTTAAATTAAAGATCTAGTGTCTGCACAAACACAGCTACGCAGAGTGAAGCAAGAAATGAGAAGGAATGAAGCTCCGTTGGGCACACCTTGTGGGTTGCTGATATAATGAGGAATAACCCAGGTGCAAAGCTCAGTCTGAGATGCTATCTGAGCTATGGGATGTGGGTAGATAATTCACATTTCCTTTCTTGTATGGCACTGAACCATCTGCCTGAGAGCAAGTTATCTGACCTACTAAACAAAAATAAATCATGAAGCTGTATTTTAGAGATGATCACAGAAATTTTTACAAGGTTAAAGCAAATAACAAAAATAAATCAGTAAAATACAGAAAAAAAAACCCTGGCAATAAATCATATTAAAATAGTCAGATGTACTACTAGTCTTAGCAAGTAAGAGGAGTTAAATCAGAGATGCTTACGTGCCACAAAGTTGATTTTACAGCAGGTAATTAAAAGTTACCTTCTTGTGGCATGATACAGAAGGGAAAGCACTCCAGTTTTTCAGACGTAAATATGCAGAGCAGATGCTACTACTTTCCTGCTTCAGAGCAGTAGCATAATGTCCTTACCTCCATTAGGATTTTACAGACTTAGTTAGCAGGTACTAGTTGATTCACAAGTGGATAAAAAACACAAACAAAAAAGAAATTGATAAAACAACAGCATCCAAGACTTCACTGCAATGCCAGCTAGTGAAATCCCTAAACACCAAGGCACAGTGTAGGAGCTTAGTGCAGTATTAGTGCTTCACTTGCGAGCGGTACTCCCTTTGAGTTTGCTAAGATCGGAGTCCTTTAGAAGATCTATTTTATTTTTCCTTTTCAACAAGACTATGTAATTTTTCCATTGAAGAGCTCAGTTAGCCACCTGCCCTTTCATTATTTTAGCTAAGATTTTAGCTTACATATTCACTGTAAAGGACATCAGAAACCAGTCTTGGTAAAATATCCAAGATCTAGCAACATAAAGATAAGCAGCGAGTCAACACAATACCACAAAACAGTGACTTGCATTTCTGACGCTAGTTTTAGCAGTAAGATACATTAATTAATCTAGTAGCTCTAACAGCAACAGAAGACATCAGTCATAATATTATCTTCTTGTCATCAGAAAATAAAGCTGTGTCGTGCAGCAGACACACTGGAGGGAAGAGTTGCCATCCAGAGGGATCTGGACAGGCTTCAGAAGTGGGCACAAGCCAACCTCATGCTGTTCAACAAGACCAAGTGTGAGGTCCTCCATCTGGGTCAAGGCAATCCTAGGCACAAATACAGGCTGGGCAGTGACTGGCTGGAAAGTAGCCCTGGGGAGAAGGACTTGGGAGTGCTTGTGAACGAGAGGCTCAACATGAGCCAGCAGTGTGCACTTGTGGCCCAGAAGGCAAACCAGATCCTGGGCTGCATCAGGAGAAGTGTTGCCAGCAGGTCAAGGGAGATGATTCTCCCCCTGTACTCCGCTCTGGTGAGACCTCACCTGGAGTCCTGTGTCCAGTTCTGGAGCCCTTATTACAAGAAGGATATGGACATGCTGGAGCAAGTGCAGAGCAAGGCTACGAGAATGATCAGAGGGCTGGAGCACCTCTCCTATGAGGCCAGACTGAGAGAGTTGTGACTGTTGAGTCTGGAGAAGAGGAGGCTCCGAGGTCACCTTATTGTGGCCTCCCAGTATCTGAAGGGAGCCTACAAAAAGGCTGGGGAGGGACTTTTTAGGATGGCGCGTAGTGACAGGACTAGGGGGAATGGAGCAAAGCTGGAGATGGGTAGATTTAAACTGGATGTGAGGAGGAAGTTCTTCACTGTGCAAGTGGTGAAGGCCTGGAATGGGTTGCCCAGGGAGGTGGTTGAGGTGCCATCCCCGGAGGTGATTAAGGCCAGGCTGGATGGGGCTCTGGCCAGCCTGCTCTAGGGTGGGGTGTCCCTGCCTGTGCTGGGGGGCTTGGAACTGAATGATGGTTCCTTCCTACCCTGAGTGACTCTGATTCCATGGCTTCTCCAGTCAGGTAACCATGCTGTGGCAGGGGGATTGGACTAGATGATCTCTCAAGGTCCCTTCCAATCCCTTATGATTCTATGATCTAACTTACTTAGTCCATGCACAGAGGAGGAAGACTGTTATTTTTCTACTGACAAGAGGATTTGTGGACCAATTGCCTTTTCTGATATCATTTCTACTTCCACTAATGTATCTAGATTGCTTGTATATCAATAAAAAAATACATTCAAGAAGTCCTCTTCCAGGCAAATCACACTCATCCCTAGAAATCATAGTCTTTAAATAAAATAAAATGTCATCCATGTTTCAAAGAAATAATAATATTTTCTCTCTATAAAAAAACAAGATGAAAAATGGAAGTTCTGAAAGATTACTAGAACAATCCTGAAAATTAACAGGGATTAATAAATTAAGAGGGCCAACAGCATCCTGGGTTGGATTAGAAGGGAGGTGATTAGCAGATCAAGAGAGGTTCTTCTCTCCCTCTACTCTGCCCTGGTGAGACCACATCTGAAATATGGTGTCCAGTTCTGGGCTCCTCAGTTCAAGAGGGATGTGGAGCTGCTGGAGGGAGTCCAGTGTAGTGCAACACGGATGATGAAGAAAGTGGAGAACCTCCCTTATGAGGAGAGGCTGAGGGAGATGGGTCTCTTTAGCTTGGAGAAGAAGAGACTGAGGGGTGACCTCAATAATGTCTATAAATATGTGAGGGGCAGGTGTTAGGAGGATGGAGCTAGGCTGTTCTCAGTGTCACCTAGTGACAGGACAAGGAACAATGGGTGCAAGCTGGACACCAGATTGATCCCCTCATAATCCAGGAAGTGTTACTAATGACTTTCTAGGCCAACTGGATACTCACNACGGATGATGAAGAAAGTGGAGAACCTCCCTTATGAGGAGAGGCTGAGGGAGATGGGTCTCTTTAGCTTGGAGAAGAAGAGACTGAGGGGTGACCTCAATAATGTCTATAAATATGTGAGGGGCAGGTGTTAGGAGGATGGAGCTAGGCTGTTCTCAGTGTCACCTAGTGACAGGACAAGGAACAATGGGTGCAAGCTGGACACCAGATTGATCCCCTCATAATCCAGGAAGTGTTACTAATGACTTTCTAGGCCAACTGGATACTCACGAGTCTATGGGGCCAGATGGGATCTACCCAAGAATGCTGAGGGAGCTGGCGGAGGAACTTGCCAAGCCTCACTTCATCTTTTATCAGCAGTTGTGGTTAACAACCTCCAGGGGAGGTCCTGGATTACTGGAAATTTGCCAATGTGACACCCATCCACAAGAAGGGCAGAAGGGGCGATCCAGGGAACCATGGAACGTCTGTCAGCCTGACCTTGGTACCAGGGAAGATTATGGAGCAGTTCATCTTGGGGGTGCTCACACAGCACTTGCAGAACACCAGGGAGATCAGGTCCAGCCAACATGGGTTCATCAATCACAAGTCCTGTTTGATCAACCTGCTCTCCTTCTATGATCAGGTGACCTGCCTGGTGGATGAGGGAAAGACAGTGGATGCTGTCTACCTGGACTTCAGGAAGGCATTTGACACCGTTTCCCACAGCATTCTGCTGGAGAAGCTGGCGGCTCATGGCATAGACAAGAGGACTCTTCACTGGGTTAGAAACTGGCTAGACGGCTGAGCCGAGAGGGTGGTGGTGAATGGCGTGAAATCCAGTTGGCAGCCAGTCACAAGCGGTGTCCCTCAGGGCTCAGTTTTGGGACCGGTCTTGTTTAATGTCTTTATCAATGATCTGGATGACGGGATCGAGTGCACCCTCAGTAAATTTGTGATGACACAAAATTGAGCACGAGTGTCGATCTGGTGGAGGGCAGGGAGGCTCTGCAGCGGGATCTGGACAGGCTGGAGCAATGAGCTGAGCTCAGTTGTATGAGGTTTAACAAGGCCAAGTGCCAGGTCATGCACTTTGGTCACAACAACTCCCAGCAACGCTACAGGCTTGGAGAAGAGTGGCTGGAGAGCTGCCTGGTGGAGAAGCACCTGTGGGCGTTGATCGACAGCCAGCTGAACATGAGCCAGCAGTGTGCCCAGGTGGCCAAGAAGGCCAATGGCATCCTGGCCTGTATCAGAAACGGCGTGACCAGTAGGAGCAGGAAGGTGATTGTGCCCCTGTACTCGGCACTTGTGAGACCGCACCTCGAGTACTGTGTCCAGTTTTGGTCACCACAGTACAGGAAGGACATTGAGGTGCTGGAATGAGTCCAAAGGGCAACCAAGTTGGTGAAGGGGCTGGAGGACATGCCCTATGAGGAGAGGCTGAGGGAGCTGGGGTTGTTTAGTCTGGAGAAGAGAAGACTGAGAGGGGACCTTATTGCCCTCTACAACTACCTTAAAGGAGGTTGTAGCAAGGCTGGTGTTGGTCTCTTCTCTCCAGTTAGTGATGATCGGACGAGGGGAAATGGCCTCAAGTTGTGTCAGGGGAGGTTTAGATTGGATATTAGAAGGAAATTCTTTACTGAGAGGGTGATTAGATACTGGAATGGGTTACCCAGGGAGATGGTGATGTCGCCATCCCTGGAGGCGTTTAAGGAACAAGTGGATGCAGCGCTTAGGGATATGGTCTAGTGGTTAGACACTAGGAGAAAGGGCTGGACTTGATGACCCTGGAGGTCCTTTCCAGCCATGATGATTCTATGATTCTATGATTCTAAGCTGGAACATAGGAGGTTCTATATAAATATCAGAAGGAACTTCTTCCCAGTGAGGGTGACAGAGCATTGGAACAGGCTGTCCAGGGGCACTGTGGAGCCTCAGGAGATGTTTAAAACCTGCCTGGATATTTTCCTGTGCTACTTCGTCTAGGTGATCCTGCTGTAGCAGGGGAATTGGACTGGATGATCTTTTGAGGTCCCTTCTAATCCCTAATGATTCTGTGATTGTATGATTTATGTATTTATTTTGTAGTGGTAGTTTGCAATCAAAATGTGCAAAGTTATAAGGGTTTAGCTGCTGGGAAACCAAAGTGATTAAATCTGCACAAGGTCTTCAAGCCATATTTGGACAGGCTGTACAGTAATCTTATTCTAATTCTGGAAAACTATTTTGAGGAACTAGGATAGTTTCTGAATTAGGATATTTTCAGGTGCCTAGGATGCTCTGAAGTATTTAAGTAGAAAGATGTGGAAATATAAAAGTCCTTTTGTGATTTCTTTCTGCTGACTCCTCTCCACCTACTTTTTTTATAAAAAGGAGGATGACCTGTACCAGGCAAAAGCATGAACTGGTAACTTGTCAAAAGGGAATTAGTAATACAAAAACAAGAGTAAAATTGGACTACACTAGAATCAATTTCCAATAAAAATTTTCCTAGGAAGTCTGAGTTTGGACTGTATTTTTGCCTGAAAGTATTTAAATTATCATTGATATTTACAGTTGCAGATATCTCAATGCTTTAATGACATTCTGAGAAATCTCAAGCTCATAATTCGTGGTTCTTAAAGATCTGTCTGAAAAACCTTCAAGTCCCATTAGGCTTCTACCTGCATAAGATCATAATCTATAATAATACCCTCTGATCAGAGAATATATAGCATTGCATCTCTTTTTGAGAAAGGCCAGAAAAGTGATACAAGTCGCTACAGGCTTGCTAGAATGACCCTAAGAATGCATGAAAATTCATAGCAGAAGGCAAGAATAAATTTCAAAGTCAATGTAAAAAAAGGATGGTAAGAAGAGTAAAATGCTAGATGTAAATTTTATTTACCATAAAGGAAACTCTTATTTACAGAGGGAAGTAGCTGTTACTGGAAGAATGGTAAGATGAATGGAAGAAGGTAAAAAAACCATCCAAAAAGATGCAAAAGGAGATGATAAAAAGTAGTTCTTAGAAATGAAGTATCAAACCACAGTATCATAGGATCATAGAATCATTACGGATCGGAAGGGACCTCGAAAGATCATGTAGTCCAATCCGCCTGCAACAGCAGGATCACCTAAACCAAGTCACAAACATGTTGTTTAATACAGTTGTTAGCCTTAAGAGAACTCCATGTGATGATAACAAATATCAGAATGTGTGATCAGTAGAGATGAAGACATGAACACCTCTCAGAAGGATCTGAATTACATTAATAACTGGTTACTGTCATGCTGTGAGTCGCCTCCCACCTCATGTGCCACTTGAAGTCCTCCACTCTGGGTATCACAGTATCACAGTATCACAGTATTATCAAGGTTGGAAGAGACCTCATAGATCATCAAGTCCAACCTGTCACCACAGAGCTCAAGGCTAGACCATGGCACCAAGTGCCACGTCCAATCCTGCCTTGAACAGCTCCAGAGTTGACGACTCCACCGCCTCCCTGGGCAGGCCATTCCAGTGGCCAATGACTCTCTCAGTGAAGAATTTTCTCCTCACCTCAAGCCTAAACAACAATAAATGTCAGAAGTTAAATGAAGACAACAAAAGGCAGTGTACCAGAGCATTAAGGCCCTCACTTCACACTGTTGGCTCCTGCTTCCCCCTATTCTTTGGGCAACAATAACTATTGTTCTTTTGGTGTACTACAGTGTTGAAGCACTCCTTCGGTACACCTGGTTTCTGCTCTTTGTACTACCTTGTTTTTCTTGTGATCAATCAATCGTCTCATGATCTGATACATTTGTGCCAAGACAGGTACACCTGTGATGCACAGAGGCCAGAACTTCAAGGTCCAGCAAATTCTGTACTGGCAAAACCTTGCACCACTTAAGTTATGCCATAATAGAAAAACACCCAAAAAAAGTCTTGGACCCTATAGATAATGGTCCAAAATGAGACCCCTTTGAGCAATCCTGGATCATAACAGGCTGCATACAGCATCTATGCTGACCTGCGATGCCTTCCAGGATCCTTTACCAGCAAGAACCACCTCCTTGAAACTCCTCTATCACCTGTTGAATTAATGCAAATGCTTAGCAAGTATTTAATCTCAATGAGGGAAATTTTGACTAAAAGTTGACCTCTTTCTCTCTTCTGTTTCTCTCCCTACTTATTTAGTTGTTATACGTTAGGCATTTGAAGGAGCAAATTTGCAGTTTGCTCTGAATTCAAAGGTTTCTGGATCCAAGTATTAGATTGCTTTTGCTTCCATATACATTCTTTTAATCTAAGTTATCATGAATCTTGTAATACTTGAATCTTAAGTCTGTAATCAAGTCACTGTCTTACATTATTGAGTCACTTGTGAATGCCTCCATAGAATGCATGGAGAAGTCTACATGAATGTAAGAAACAGAGCTTGGTTTCAGGCATATCTGAGAACACTTTATAAAGTATTTTAGATTAAAGAGGGCTTGAAATGCAGTTGGGTTGTTTTGAGTATGCATTTCTAATCAGATAATACAATAACAATACATTGAATGCTAAGCGTGAGGTTGAGTTCAAAAATAATTCTTTTTGTGTGAGCCTGTTAAATGCTACTTATACAGTGGTTACACCCCTTACCAAAAAATATTTGTGGCTATAATTTTTCCCATTTCTAAGATTCACCAGAATTAGACATGTGGCAGTAGATGAAATTTAAGCTTCCAGAAAAATGTTGTTAATTTTTTTCTTTTCTGAGAGCCTCTGCTCTTATTCAGAATGCAAGTGATCCTCTCTAGACCACAAATATTCAAATGAAAACCTTGATCAGTCTGTCCATTTTGTTCATAAACACACCCTTTTATTTAATTTCATGGTTTCTTTTCACAACATCCTTGCCTCAAATGGGAAAACATGGACTAGAAGGATGGACCAGTCAGTGGGTAAGAAACTGGCTAGAAGGTCACTTTTAAAGAGTTGTAATCAACAGCTTGACATCCATGCGAGACCAGTGACAAGTGGAGTTCCTTAGGGTTCTCTTCTGGGTCCAGTGCTGTTTAACATGTTTGTCAGGGACATGGACAATGGCGTCAAGTGCACACTCAGCAAGTTTGCCAATATCACCAAGCTCTGCTGTGCAGTGGACTCACTTGAGGGAAGGGATGACATCCAGAGGGACCTTGATAGGCTTGAGAAATAGGCTAGCACAAACTGCTTGAGGTTCAACAAGTCAAAGTGCAAGATCCTGTACTTGGGTCAGGATAATCCAAGACACAAACAGAGAATGGGTACAAAGTGGCTTGAGAGTAGCCCTAAAGTGAAGGACATTGGTGTGTTAATTGACAAAAAGCCCAACATGAGCTGAGAGCATGCTCAGACAGCCCAGAAGGCTAATTGTATCCTGGGACACATCAAGAGGAGCCTAGCCAGCAAATAAGGACAGATGGTGATTCTTCCCCTCTACTCTGCCTTTGTGAGACTCCACCTTGAGTACTGCATCCAGCCATAAACATCATTCATTCAGGTTGGAAAAGACCCCAGGGATCATTGAGTCCAACCACTATAAGAAGGACAATGATCAGCTGGAACAATCCAGAGGAGGGCCATGAGCATGATTGAGGGGCTGGAGCACCTCTGCTATGAGAACAGGCTGAGGGGGCTGGGATTGTTCAGCCTAGAGAAGAGAAGGCTTTGGGGTGACCTTCCAATATTTGAAGGGAAACTACAGGAAGGCTGGAGAGGGACTTTATACAGAGTGTCCAGTGATAGGACAAGGGGAAACAGTTTTAAACTGAAGGATAATAGGTTTAGATTAGAATAGGTTCAGATTAAAACATTACTATGAGGGTGGTTAGTCTCTGGAATAGGTTACCTAGAAAGGTTGTGGATAAGGCTTTGAGCCACCTGGTCAAGAGGCATCCCTGCTCATGGCACAGAGGTTGGATCTGATGATCTCTGAGGCCCCTTCCATCCTAAGCCATTCTATGATACAAAAAAAAAAAAAATATAGCACTTCCCTCCAGTGAATTCCAGTAAGAGGGGGCAAGGAGTTTGAAGACAGGGACATTAAAATGATGTCATATAGAAACATTGGTAGAGGCACATGAGTAAGAAAAGTGCTGCTTGGAAATTAATCTTCATGGTTTAATGTGGATTGTTATGAACACTGCTAGAGTTCTGAAAATTCTTCATTCAGTGCTGCTAGAAAACCAATGCTCTGCAAAAGGCAGAACTACGTTTGTCAGAATGGCTTGTCTTAGAATGACAGTCTGGGAAATACACTACGACCTAAACCTAAACTAACAAAAGACCCTGAAAAATACTGTATCTGTCTCTTTAGTCATAATTTCTGTGTTCATTGACATGTACACGCATACAGTGAATTTATTACCCTCTTTGAATACTACCACCCTTTAACTTCTTGTGAGGAAAACAGAAAAAGAGAGTTTCTCCATAGTCTCACATGGTAGTAGTACGTAGCACTTTTGTTTATGAAGTAAGGGTGAAAAATGTAACTTAAACAAAAGTACTACTTTTCTGTCTGTTTTTCTACAGCACTGAAATGGAAAATACTTGAGAGAAAAACAGTAGCCTTAAAGAAGGGTTTTTATGATACTTTACAAATTTACAAGGAGAATACACAGACGCAACACAGATTACAAGTTTCTTTGATGAAGCCTCTCATTTAAACTTATTTCAGCTTTTTTCATGGAATGAGGTAATCCCTGGAAAATTATTTTTTTAAAAAAAAGGCTCACAGATAATTGCTAATGTAAGGCTTAGAGGCCAGAACAAATGTGGGAAGAGAGGACAGGAATGAGAAATATACAGGTAAAATTAGTAAGGACCAAGATGAGGTAATGTCACAAGCCAATTATATAGCAAATGCTTAACTGTTTCACTGAAGAGCAGAAAAAGTAATGCTGATACAGACATGTGTATGAAAGAGCCTTGCTTTCATAACACATAGATATGTTAGATACTCCTGAATTTATTGGCGTGTTAATATCCAGGCCAAAAGGCACAAGTATAAATAACTTTACTATTTCAAATTAAACTCACCAGGAATACTAAATGGGTGAAAAAGACCTATAGTTTCTGTTTCAGATTAAATAAAATTTATTTATGTGGTTTCTTGTGTTGCAATACAACTGCCTTTGGTGAAAACGAAATCTGATACAAGCCAAGAACAATTTAGTCAAGAAAATGGAAAAAAGAGACACCAAAATAAAAAAAAGAACTTCATGAACTCTTTTCTATTACCACTATGTTGTAATTACGTGTTTAAGGAACTGTTTTACTTTAAATGGTTGAAAAATAATTGTTCATTTTCCTTTGACAGGGAATTAGTGTAATTTCTGGTCTGCCACTTTCCTATGCAATTCATTTCTCCCTCAGTATGACAATGTCCTGCAGCAGAATGGCTGATAGTGGTAAGCATACTAACAATCTAAGCCTTTTAGTGGCATAGGGCAGAAGTCTGGAATCCAGTTACTCGTTCAGTTTGTATGGGTTGGAACTAAACAGCTTGTTTATGTGAAAAGTCTTGTTTATGTGAAAGTGAGGTAGGGCTTACTCAAAACATAGGACAAGGAATTAAAAAATTACACATAATACATTCCTGGCTTTAAGTGTTTACTACCATGGCATATTATCAAGCTCATTAAGCCATCATATTTAAAAGAACTTTTATGACTAGGAAAAACCTTAATGTTTACGGATATTACTTAGGATGAGAACATCAGTATGGAAAACTCAACGTCATCCTTGTCTGCCAAGTCCTCAGAAGTATCTCATAGGGGTGACTATTAGGGGCTACCTTCATGATAACGTGAAGGGACCTCTGTCTGACCTAGTATTGCACTGTGAATATATTTCTGTTCTATATTTATGTTCCCATCAGGCTAAAGCAAATAACTTTCAAACATATTTTATTGGACAGCCCAGATGCTTCTTCAAAATACATGTTTATGACTTATTTTCAATAATTGCCTGCTAATCTGTCAACTATTAAGAAGCCTCTTCTTTTAATTAAATTGGTGACATTTGGTATCTGTAGTTGATGCCATTCAAAACACTAGGCAAACTGAAGAAGTAAGAGATGTTTTTAAGTTATGAAAGAAAATCTCTCTTAAAGACCAATAGTACTCTTGAAAGAGCCTGTTGGGAAATCTGAACTCAAGACAAGTTTATGCAGAGAAGAGCTTAAAATTGCACAGAGCAAAGAAAAGGAAAATAAAACATACTTGTTCAAATGTTACACCTTTAAATAAACTAACAATCAAACAAGTAATCTTTCTCAGATTTTATTTTCCTATATTCTCAAATGCATGTACTTATTTTAACTTACCTATGTTGGCTGTTTTCATAAAGCATCAGAATCCAGTACACATAAATCACTGCTTTTCAGTAAAGTACTAAGAAACATTTTCTAATTTTGAATGAAAAGTAATTAGAGTTCAGGAAAACACTTCTACTGCACTACATATTATGATATATTGCTTTCATCAATATTCTAGACTGAAAATTTCAAATCAAATTAAGCAGTTTAGAGGTATTTAACCCTAATCCCATGTGCTATTTAACAAAGCTCCTAAAATCTCACCATTGAATTTAGGCTTCAAAACCAATGTAAAACATCAGGTATAGATTTCTATTATTGTTGGCTAGAGAGGTGCCTTTTAGTTTTTTGCAATATGAACTGGAAGACCAAGCACCAGCCAGAGTCATAATCTGTCAAGGCAGCAGAGAAACATTTCCTAAGTCTTAATTTTCCAGGAGCCTCAGGACTACCGTTGCATTATCTAACAAGGAGTGTTTGACCTGGACAGTTGAAAGGACTAGAATATCTAAGAATTGCTTTCCTTTTATAATTCTAAGACTCCCACTAACAAATGCTCAGGCACATCCAGGATCTTTCAAAAATTCATATAGCTATAAAAATTCAAAGACTAAAACCTGCTTTACTATCAGGATGTTTGGGGTATTTTTTTACGTAGAAATTACTCTACATATGTTAATAATTGTTTGGGGTGGGATTTGGGGAAGGAGGAGGCTGGCTTCTAAATAAGCAATGAAAAAAAGACATAGAGGTCCCTGCTGATGTAAAACAATAAAAGCAGCTCTCTCAGCAGTGTCAGCTTAGCAAGCCTGAGGGTCTGTATTTTAAACCCAAGTGGCCTGACGTCACTCACCCTGATGTGTGTGAAGGAAGGTATCTCTCTGCAATGACCAACCTGAAAAGGGTTTTCAAAGCCCACTGGGCTAATGTCACTCACACCAATGCTGGATGGTGGGATCTCTCGGGGTGGCAGCCTGAGGGAAGTGAGATGCAACACCAGCAGCAGACCATCACTCACTCTAATGGCAGGGGGTCAGCTGGGATTCTTTGGTGGCCTCCCAGGCAATAGTTAAAAAGAAGATTTTGGTTCACATGTCAATGTCTAGCTTGAAAGCAGGGAGTATAAAAAGTGAATTTTTTTCCTTTTTTTTTCTTTAATTGTGGTTCACCAGTGGCAGCAGTACAGCCAGGAAGGGGAGTTTCCCTGCGAAGCCATTTGATTGCATGTGAAGCTTACAATGGGGCTGTCTTTGCCTGGTTTTAATTTTTTTCTCCTGTATGAGTTGAGATGTTTTATTCACCCATACCAGGGGGGTAGGGAGAGAGAAAATTAAATCCAGACAGTTCCAACTGCACTTTAAATTTCATATGAAATCAAACAGGCTTTGAGAGTATTGTCAGCTTCCTTATCAACCTGGCTATCACATAGAGAACGTAAATAAATACTAAAAACCAAACCATCGTGTTCTTATGCTAGCTCATCTTTTAATGCAGAAATTGACATTTGAGAAACATTCTCCCATTAAGTTTATCCTGACACCTAAAGCACAGTAAAGTTTGCAAAGGTCTGTATAAAATAAGTAGTCTTTGTCCCACTGCAAACAGTCCAAAGACTCTGTAACTGCACCTGATATTTCATCAACAAATTATTTTGGACACAATGAAGCCAAAAGAGTCACTCCTTACAAAGTAGGCTCCTAAAACGACAAAATTTTCAACATAAAAATCAGTGGTTTAAAAAATAAGCTCCAGTCTGTGTGATTTATGTAGCGTGTTTTGTCATGCTTACATGTCTGAAGGTTCAGAATCTTAGAGTAATCCAACATTAAAACCATAGTTTCTGTATGTAAAAGAGATACAACCAGGAAATGAAAAGTCAATAGACTCAGTTATACCCAGTATAACTGAATTTATTTGTAAGTTGTACCCGTTTTCTACTACTTCTTTGATGCATTAGACTGGTAAGATCTTTGCGACTGATGCTATTGTTTCTTGCACAGTCCCTCTCTGTCGCCCAGAAGAACAAAAACCAATTCAAAGCAACAATACATTAACAGCTGTAGAATTCTGTTTGCCACTGTTACCTGGTGGTTCAATCGAGACTGAAATCATTAGAATCAGGACTGATTTACTTAGGCATGGGGTAAATCTGCAACCTCAGTCTCACAGCGAAGAAGTTAAAGGTTAAATTTTCTTCTCCAATTCTCACAATGTGTACAGCTCACATATGTGAAGGGAAAACATGACTCTGACTTTGCATAGTTAAGTTAATAAGCTTTCTCATAGAGTGAGACAATAGGAGCTGTGAGCACACTGTACAGCACAATAAGTGCTGGCACACAAACTGGTTCAGTCTTGAGGGACAGTGTTTCACAGTGTATCAGTGACAGAAGACCAGATTGCAGCCAGAATTATGAATGAAAAGTTGAAGTGTTCAGTAAAGTATGTCTTAGAACAATTCTTCTGCAGTCACCTCAAAAAAAAAAAAAATTATGCATTTAATTATTATGGGAAACACAAAATTTAGCACTTCATTTTATAAGACTGCTACATACATGAATTTGTTAGACCTAAGACATAACAATTAAAAAAGGTGCTGTATTATAAGTGTGAATAAATTTACACAAATTTAAGCAAACTAGATAAAACCTACAGTATCTTACAGGTCTAGTTCTAAACCTGGAGAAACACTGGGAGACAGAGTAATTTGTATCTCCCCCTTTCTCAGGCACCAGACTGCAAGGGACTGTTGGTGCATATTAATTTCATGGTAAACTGTGCACTTGGAATTGCCACGCATGCTCTCTCTAGAGAGCTATGGTTATTTGTACTGAAATAGTCTTTTGTGTTTGTCACTACCATACAATAATAATTCTGCAACAAATGCTTACATATATATATATACATAAATGGTTACATTTATATTAGTAAATAAACAGTCCGAGGACCCTTTTGTACCCCTGATGCAGTTCAACTCATGCGGCACAGCTCACATATATGGAGCTAAACTCTTTCCCCTCTTTTCCCCTGCTCAAACAAAACCAATCTAAAACCCAGAATGGCCTCATCCATGCAGCTTATTAGGAACAGACCGAGGCCCATTCTAGTTCCCCGACTGCGCTCAGATACTGTTTGGAATGGTGCTAATTGGCCAGGGCAAAAATGGTTCCAGGGACTGTGCTAGCAATTAGAAGCACATTCACTTGTGCACATGCTTGAGCCCATCAGTCACTGCGATCTCACATAAGACTGTCCTGTCTCTGCAGCTGCCAATGGCAGCTCCTGAACTTGGCAAGCTCCTTCGACAGATTCAGTTAACAAGATGGCAGCTCCAAATTCCAGTGGCTATGTGCTACCTCTGTCCTGCCCACACACAAAGAAGAGGTAGCAGGGAGAGGAGGAATTCAAAGAACTGAGACACATGAAGCACAGAAGCCTCCTCGTGCTGCATAAACCACTGGCTCCATCTCTGACAGTGAAAGAAGACACCAGCCAGATATAAAGCTAAATTTACCCCAGAGGTCCTCAGCTATGATGATCTGCCAATTGATGCAAAGTAGACAGATTCAAACAACTTAGTCTACTGTGGAGCCCTCAAGGGCAACTGGTCTCACCAAACCATTGGTGCCTTTGAACACTGCAAAGATATTCCTCTGATTCTAGAAAATAGAACATTGCTCCTAGCTGAAGTACCACAAAAAGGACCAGTTTAGATTAGCTGAAGAAAACCTGAGGTGGTGTAAGTACTCCCTCTAATCTACCATCACAATTTTGGCATAGGGAGAGAAATATTAAAGAATATCCCGAGATAATCTTACTCTGCCTATCTGCATGTGGCTGAAGGTTCTGTGTGAGAGACATTGAGCAGTAATTGCCACAGTTAAAAAAAAAGCACTAAAAAAAAACCTTTTCAAGTTTTTCCCTCAAAATCTGTGAAGAAAAACTTGTAAATTCAAAAGTTTAGGCTATTTTCACCCCGCACGTCACAAAGGATGTAACTTCTCCATATAACAAAGGCTATAATTGATTTCTATTGATCACTGATACAAAATAGTTTCTGTTGTCTGACTTTGTACATACTCACGTACTTATTTCTCCCATAATTCCGAAATATTTGATGTGAAGAAAGCATTGAAAATAACATATCCGAGAGTAGAAAGTTCTAATAGGATGATTTACAACCAAAAGTATGTCGTAACCTTTGCCTAACTATGAACTATGAAATAATGGCTCTAAGTCTGGCATTTAATTAGGATTATATAACAAAAGGTTTGTTCTCATAGGAAATTAATGTTCTGTTGATTTGATAATTTAGTAGACATTCACTGAGAGTTTGTTTAACTTTTCATTGGAACTACTCTTCTCCTATTTTCCATTTATTTGGGGCAAGAAAATGCTGAATTTACTTGCTGGTGCAGAATTTTTTTATCTGACCTTGTCAAACTGCTGTCAAAATTGTGAACAAGGTTTCTTCTGGAGACAGTCAAATCCAACATCTCCTCCTGTAGGAATTTCATTATTTTTAAAAATAAACATCCAGGGGTTTTTTTCAGGTTTTCAGTAAAATTGAAGCTAAAACTTTAGCTAAGAATGTTCTTTCAAAATGTTCTTCTAATCTAGAAATTATTATAATAATTTTAAGACTACCCCCCTTTTCCCTCCCAGAACCAAATGCTTTCCAGTCTTTCACTACATTACAGATCCTGACGTGATGCAGCTTCCGCACTAGACTTTTGCAGAACTTTATGCCATTTGAGGCTTTGTCACAGAACACAATTGTTTTGGACTCGTGATTTAATCATAGAAAGCTTATGTTGGAGCAGATCCAGGAGAAGTGTGTCCAGCAGATCGAGAGAGGTTCTTCTCCCCCTCTACTCTGCCCGGGTGAGGCCTCATCTTGAGTACTGTGTTCAGTTTTGGGCCCCCCTGTATAGGAGGGACGGGGATCTGCTGGAGAGGGTCCAGCGGAGGGCTACGAGGATGATTAGGGGACAGGAGGGCATGGCTTATGAGGAGAGGCTGAGGGACTTGGGGCTTTTTAGTCTGGAGAAGACTAAATCAAGACATCAAGGCCCGCCTGGATGTGTTCCTCTGTGATCTGTGTTAGATAGTTCTGTCCTGCTCCGGCAAGGGGGTTGGACTCGATGATCTCTTGGGTCCCTTCCAACCCCTAACATACTATGATCCTATGATCTTTAGATTATTGAATCCAAACATTAACCATTAGCCCACCACTAAACCATGTCGCCACGGATGGTGAATCAACCCCCTTCATGGGTAGTCCTCTTCTAAATCCTGACTACCCTTTCAATAAATAATTTTTTCCTAATGTCTAATCTAAACTTCCCTGGTGCAGCTTGAAGCCATTTCCTCTTGTCCTGTCACAGCGTCCACAAACTGGGCACCAGAAAGCTTCCTGGGCATAGATTTACTTCCCTTTTACATCTAACCTGTTAACATTCCAAGAGAACTGAGGTTCTATCAGTTTTTCTTCCTTGAATATAGGAAATAAGGCTGGAATTGGTTTAAAATCAAACCACAGGCCCTGCAACGAAGCCAGCACCACCCGTCCCCGCGCATGGCCCCGCACCAGCCCCCGTACCTCCCACCGCTCCCTCTTTCCGCCTTCGCGTTTCCTGTCTGCTGGAGGAGGTTTGTCCCTGCGACGCCGCCGTCCCCTAACGGATGCGGTGAGCGTCATGGCGGCAGTTCTCCCAATGTCAACGGCGCTAAAGCACCTTATCGTCAGGAGCGGGGCCGCGGCCGCCCGCCTATCCCCGGCCAGGTAACGGGCACCGCGGGCGCCACGCCGGCACCGTCGCAGCCCGGGGCCCTCTGCCCCGTCCTGCGGAGAGGGCCGTCGTGCTCTCTAGCAGGGTGACCCGGGCCTGTGGTTGCGGCCGGCCGCCTCGGCGCAGGGCGCCGCTCAGGGCGAGGGCGGCGGGTCTGAGGCCTTTTAGGCCTCTTACCGGGACTGTCCGCGTCCGTCTGCATGGACCCTGTTGCCTCCTCGCTGTAGCCGCCCGCCCCATGTCCTTGCGGCGCCCGGAGGTCTGAAGCAGATCGAAAGGCAAAGGGGCCTCGGCATGGCGACAGCGTTTGTTTCGCTGCCGGGAGCCGCATAGGCGATGCGTCGCCAGCAAGGTCTTCTCGGAGATAGCCATCCCTTCGCCCCGCTCTGTATCCTGTAGCTTTCCCTCTCGATCTCCTCTCCAAGATCTGGTGTGGGTTTTTTTTCCAGAGATGGTGTAGCTGCTTTTTAACTGATTCTTCAAAGTAATGCTGGAAATACTTGTGTAATTTCTGCTGAAACTTTGCTGTTTGTTTCTTGAACACAGAAACCTGTACTGAGTCCAGTACAGGACTGAAGTTGAAGTCATCTACTAGAAGATGCATGTGTGTTGTATACCTCAGTGTATGTCATCGAAGTAGTCTTTTGAAAGTGTACCTTCTAAATCATTCACTGTAATTTACATGCGTGCAAGATACTTCCAGTAACTTTTAAAAAGCAGTTCTGTTTCACTCAAAACACACATAGAAAGCTATTTATATGCACATATGTGAGGAAGGATTATGGATAACCTTTTCTCTCCATGTTTTTTGATCTAACTTTTCCATCAGTTACTGCTGCTTCCTCCCACTTAGAATAGTGCCTGTTTTAATAGTGCTGAAGGTTAATCCTCAGTCTCATGAAAGTGCTTTGGAATCTGTGAATATGAATTTAGAGATTCCTTTCTTACCATGCACAAATTTGCTGTCCTCTGTGGTGTTGACACAGCTGTTGGCTGTGTATATGGTAAACTGGATCAGTCAGCCGAATCTGGTTAAAAATAATTATTTTGTTTTTAAAGTTTTACCTCCTATCTTTTAAGAAGTTATTCTGGAACAAATAGGAGAAAATACCAGGAGTGGGAATGAACAGCATGGAAATAAGAGGTCTGAACTCTTGAGCAGGCATTTCTTTAAAGAGATTTATATGTCTAATTCCTTAGGTTTCTCCCCTGCCACAAAAAGAGTCTGAAGAATTAGTGTACCTGAGTATTTTCAGTAAGACAGAGGTTGAAGATGCTTGCCTGAAGGGGAATGCTTCACATTCCGTATGAGAGTGGCCTAATCATAAATCAGCATATTACTTGCAAAGAAGAGGAATGTGAGTCATTCTCATTTAAGCAGTCATTGCATGTTGCATGAGTAAGAATAAAGTTCTCCTTGGAATAAGGAAAAGATGTTGCAGAATAAGTTTCTGCAGTATGAAGTAACGGTTAAAGCTATCATTCATGGCATAAATTTGGTAATTAATTATTGGTGGAAGTACACTGAAACTTGCACCTTTCCTCTTCTCAGTTACTGCTTTATATGGAAAATGTTGTTAAATAGCCTCTGAAAGCTCCCTACTTGAAAGGGAGAATCAGGGTATGAAATTACAGAAATGGATTTAAGACTTTAAGTTTTAAATTCATCCTGCAGCTTACAATGAAGTAATAAAACTACTGAGAGGTGCATGGGACATGGTATATCTTTTGTTTCTTCACTTTATACTGTACTTTATACTGTTTCTTGAAACCAGCAGTGTAGTTTATTTTCTTTTATGGATACTTTCCATTGTATTTTACCAGAAACATGGATGATTCAACTATAAATTTCAGTAGACAAGTAGGTGCCCCAGAGCTTGATAATATAAGTACCCATTTATGGCTTGAATGTAAAGGTTTGACTTGACAAGAATTGAAAATGTATTGCTAGAATAATGTAGACCAAAAGGGTTAAGTTTTAGTAGCAGTTAATGATTAACCAATTTAAGAACTAGCAAATGATTTAACACAGTAAACCAGTGACTTTATTACAGATTTGAAGGACAAGATTCACACTAATTTACCTCAGAGTATCTCCAATTGAAATGGGTGTTTTGAGGCTACTGGAAGGCAGGTGGTTGAAGAACCAACAGAGTGTTCTGCTGGACCTTATATTAAAAAGAAGGTTTGGTCAGGGACATGGTTGTGCATAGTCCTGTCTGTAGTGATCATGACATGGTAGAGTTCAGTGTTGTAAGGGGAATAAGTGAGGCAGTAAGCATTTAAACTCTGGACTTCAGGAGGGCTAACTTCCAAAACCTACTTGGAAGAATTGTGGGCTGGGACTCTAGACGGTAGTGAGGCCCAGGAGACAGCTGGTCAATATTTAAACACCAGTTCTTTCAAGCTCAAGATAAGTGCACTCGTTTGAATAAAACATCTAATAGAGGATACAGGAGACCTGAGTGGATGAACAAGGATCTTACGGGAAAATGCAGATGGAAGAGAGAAGTCCACAATATGTGGAAAAAAGATCTGGTCACTTGAGAGGATTATAGAATCATTGTCAGGACATGCAGAAGACACTACACAGAAGGCCAAAGCCCTCTTGGTATTAAATCTGTCAAAGTGTTTTTCTGATGCAATTATGGAGAAGCAAGAGCAGGTGTTAGGACAGCAAGATGTTCCTGATGAGGCTTCTTAAATTGTTATTCATTATTGCGCATGTAATATGGAGCAATCTATTTTAATGACATTTGATTCCTTTACTTTTTGAATTAAAAGCCCAAAGGTGGAGGAATAGCAGCTATTTCATCAAGAGAAGTTTTAATAGATACAAGCAGATAGATGATTAAGATATGTTTGTATTGAAAGGTAGCTAGTAAATAAGCAATGTGCTTGCTTCTGGATCAGGACAGATGAAAGCTCTGCTTAACCAGCTCTGTGGCAGCTAATCATTGTGGGCTCAGAACTGCAGGTAGCTTGTCTAAAGTTTGGCATATCTTTTAGAAAGGCATTGTTATTTGCTAGAGTAATTCTCTCCCTAAATCTGTGGATCAGAGAACCTAATAATTTTCTCTTCACTTTGAAGATTTGAAGAAGAATGGAGGTATAAATAAAACCTCACTAAAAAACCTCCAACAAACTCAAAACTGCCTTGGAGGCTAGGGGTGAAGTTTGTTTGCACTAGTATTCTAAATCAGAAGGACATAATACTTTCCTTCAGGGACTAAACAATTTAAGATCGATTTTGATACTGTGTTTGGAAATGACATATACTTTATTTTCAAAACAAAACTGCAAACTTTCTTTTTATGGAGAAGGCTTTCATGTTGGTCTTTCTTAGTAACAAATATTTGGTCCCTCAGAGTTTGAGGGAACTGTGTTTTTAGAAAATTTTTTTTCAAACATACAAAGAAATTAATAGATTATGAAATGTGATGGGGCTACATACAGAAGCATAGCTCAGGTGCCAGATGTCAACATAAAGCATTTCAAATCTATGTTAGCAAATTAAAGTCCTTTAGTGGTAGTGGTGTCATACATACTATGTAGAAAGTTTTAAGTTATACTGGCAAAATACTACTTTGGGGGCTACAAGAATTACTATGGTGTAGGTTTGAACATTATGACTCCATTAACTTTGCTATTTCAAAATACATCTTATTGTAATGCAATATTTATGTTAGAAAAACCCAGAAGGCAGTTGGGCTGGGCTGTATTTCTGACTAACAGGAACTATGCATTTCAAAACTCTACTTCACAAAAATAGACACTATCAAAATACACCAGTGAGATTCAGAAGTGAAGTTCCAAAAAGCCACAGTAACTTGTAATTGATTCTATCTTCTTCAATAACATGCTGCTTTGACCTTTCGTTTGAACTAAGTGCAAGCAAAATCAGTGTGTTTAACTGGAAAGTCTTGATTCAGCAATGCTGTCTCTTTACTTCCTAGCCTGATTTCTTACGCCTGGAGATCAAGAGCTCTGTATTCTATAGAATGTCCTCAAAAATACGCCAGTTCCCTTTTTCTCCCTTGTCCCTGACGTCTCTTTCCTGGGTGGTCCCACTGAGTAACTCCTTGAAGAGCTGGAAGTTTGCTTTGCTAAATTTCAAGAATGTGACTATACTCCTTGTCTGACTCATATCCCTTAGGACTGTGAACACTGCATCTCAAGCTGCCTCCAGTCTTGACATTCCTGATGAGCTAACTTGTGTTCAGTATTGCATCCGCTCTAGTGGGGCTGTCTATTGCCTGCCTTAAGTGGCAATTCCTTGACGTGCTCTAGGAATCTGGCTATGCTCTGTTTCCAGCAGATGTGGATTTTGGTCATAGTCCTCCAGCAGGATAAGAGCCTGCAAGCATGAAGGCTCGTGTAGCTGGAGTGAGAAGGCTTTACCATTATGCTGTCCTTGATCAGGCAACCTGTAGCAGACACCACCACAAGGTTCCCTTGATCTCTGGATGTCTTTTAGCATATAGCTGTTTTTCAGAGACAACTCTTCATATAATTGCTTTGCATTAAATTCTTGAAGAACTTACACATTTTTATCTGTGCATATTTTTGTTCTAATGACAATACAATAGATTTTAATAAGCTTTTAAAATTCATTTGTATGAATTTTATTCTGTTTTACAAAGCATATGTCCAAACTATTTTAAAATCACATCCTTTATATTGTTAAACTAGTGGGAGGTGAGTGGAACAGTTAACGTAACCTTCTTTATCATCTATATGTCCTAGGATATTAATGGTATCTTTCTCTCTGGGTTTTCTAAGCCCGCTTGTTCTCTTCTGGCAGTGTGTTTAGGTAATGTTTTGTTAACAAGCCACTTTCTAACTGCAGTAATTTCTGTCTGTCTTAATCTTCCCTTGATGTGTGGCTAATGTCGAGGAAGTAAATTAACTTTGGACTCAATTACACAGACTGTAGGCAGCTCCAGAATGTGTGTGGGCAAACAATTATTGCAGCTGCTTATTCTTTGAGTGTTAACATGGAAGATTTCATAAACAGCTTCTACATTTTTATTTTAAGTATCAGATTTTATGTAAAATATGTGAAGATCTATCTTTTGTGAATGTGTATTCTGTATGTAAATAGTTCTTGTGCTGTAATTTGCTATCAGACTAAGGAAGTAATGTTTTGAATGTTAGTGATGCTATTTGTGTAAGGCAAATGGCATGCTGGCTTGTATCAAAAATAGTGTAGCCAGCAGAAGTAGGGAAGTATCACCTCCCTTGAGTCCTATGTTAGGTTTTGGGCACCTCAATACAAGAAGATCATTATGATGCTGGAAAAGAAGAGCAACAAGGGTGGTGAAGAGTTTGCAGAACAAGTGTTGTAAGCCGCAAGTCAGGGAGTTGGAGCTATTTAGTCTGAAGAAAAAGAGGCTGAAGGGAGACATCACTGCTGTCTACAACTGCCTGTAGAGAGGCGGATGTTGGTCCCTTCTCACAAATTACAAGTCATAGGACAAGAAGAAATGGCCTCAAGCTGTGCAAGGGGAAGTTTAGTTGAGACCTTAAAAAAAGCTACTTCATTGAAAGGTCAGGCATTGGAACAGGCTACCATAGGAGGTTTTTTAAATTGCCATCCCTGGATGTGTTTAAAGTTGTTGTAGATACAGAGCATAGGCTCATGGTTTATCAGTGGGCTTGGTATAGTTAGGGTTCTGGTTGGAATCTATGATCTTTTCCGTTATATGATTTTGTGACAACCAGACTTTTGTTGCAAAGGATAACTGATTCATTTTTAATATTTTCTCTGTATGTTAGTAGTTTTAAGTAAAGATTTTTATGGCGATTGCATGTCAGCAATGTTGAGAAATCCCATCTTTTCATTGTAAAACCAGAGATTAATATTATGGCTGTTTGAAGACACAAGAATGAACAAGTTGCTTAGTTTCATTAGAATAACTGTGTTTTTAATAAAAGATATATCTATAGAGCTCTTCATACAGGAGCTTTGACTTTACTGTCGCATATTAAAGGAGTTTTTCTATGCACTACCTGTTGTCTGAAGGGGAATTCTGCAGCAGTGATGTTTTGTCATATGTCAGTATTGACTGTACCTACAAATATTCTGAATGTTGTTATCTAAATTACGTTTCAAGAATAGTGTTTGCGTTTGAAGTACCAGTTTTGCCTTTAGCGTTTATTCCACTTTAGAAAAGAGTGAGTAGTAGCTAGGCTAGCAGTCTCCTTTCAGAAAGCTAATAGCTGCTCAGATAGTAAAAATATGAATAGACTAGAAAAAGAAAAAAATAGTAGAAGTGGAAGGGGAAAAGGTTGGTCAGTGTGTAAGAGAACATGAGAATACACAAATAGTGTAGCTGCTGATGTTATTTTTATTCCCAAAGATGAGTTTTGCAAAAATGATTGTATTTACGTTAGTAGTGATAAATGGAAAGAAAATCAAGTAAGATAATTGTAGCACAACAGGACACTCAAGCTTTCTTTGAAGTAGTCTGTTGGTTTCATTTTGTTACTTTTGTAGCATGTGATAATGTATCCTTCATCAGTTTGAAGAATGGTTGTCCCAAGACTGCAGATGCTGACAACAGTACTCTGTAGCATGACTTTTTTTTTTTTTAAAACCAGTGACATGTAATTGATACTGGCACTTGCAATTAAAGTTCTGATGTGATATTTTAATTAAAACTTGCATAGGTTATGTAGTGCAACCAACCATTTGTTTAAAGTTAAAGACAAGTGTGTATTGTGAAGCTAATTGATCACAGTGGTAGCCACAACAAGAAACCTGTATGGTTAGCATCTTCTTAAAAAGAGGCAAGATTAAACAGTGGTCATTAAACAGTGACTACCAAAATACTACCTCTTGTGCTTTGGTTGTAAAGTAATGAAGCAGAAAACCAAGTGCAGATATACTGGATGCACTGAAACAAGCTAAATTTGATATAATTCATGTATAGCAAAATGTCAGAGAGTGCAAGGCCTGGCTTTTCCTGAAGGGAAGCTAGAAGCTGAAAGTAATCCCAGCAGGGACAGTGTACTCCTGTATTTGACCAGGGCACAATCCTGTAGCAACTGCTGAGTGCTAGTAATAAGGTCTGTTAACAGTCCCGTAAATGGCAAAGTCGTGAGCAAGTTCCAGTGTTCGTCTGGAGAGTGCAGCCAGAGGTAAAAGTAATCAGAGGCAGGTTTGGAGACAAGCTGCAGTGTGTGCCTGAAGTCCGTCTAGGTCTGAACAAAAAGGTTTGAACAGGACTGCAGTCGAACTACAGCATGGATGAGGGGATCTATCCATGCTCAGAGACAGAAGCCAGTGCTGGATGCAGGTTCATTTAATCTTGTCACTCTGGCACGGGCTGAAGACTCAGAGCTGAGCTTAAGTGGACTTCAAGACCACAGGCAAGGGACTGTGGAAGCTGTGAGTGAGGCTCATAATGGCCATTAAGACCTGTTAGTGCCCACAGAATCCTGATGTGTGATCTGACAGTATTTTTCTTCAAACTGTTAATATTAGCACACAGGCAGACTTGAAATCTCAAATTCTGCTCTTGCATGTAAGATGGCACCATTGGTTTGTCTTCTCTGCGTGTAACTCACTAGGCAAAGATTTATTGAAATAATTTTTTTAAGTGAGTAAGGTTTGATATATTTGAGAGTAGATAAGGTACTTGATGACTGTTGGATATCTGTAGAGGACAAATCTGGGTGTCAGGAAACTGAAGACTATGATGGCTGAGACAAGGCACAGCTGACAAAGTAAGGGTGAAATAAAATAATGCAATAATATTAGCTAGATTATACCATTCTCATCTAGAACAATGGCTGAGAACATACATTTCTGAAAAACGACCTGCTTCTATATGTCACAGGCTATTTGTGAGGCATTTGACTGTCTCTAAGTGGCTTTTACAAAGTACTACAAAATAAATGGGTGGCTCTTAAATAGATTTTTCCATAGCTTCGCAACAGCTGAGACTTGCTAGTGAAATAGCCTCATTGACTTTCATGAACTAAGATATAGTTTTCCACTTTAAACAGTTCTGTTTTTTACTATAATTTGGTCATTTATAGCTCAGATGTTTGAAGGCATTAAGTAAGAAGTTGCCTTTGTTTTTATATGCTGTGTTTTGCCTTGCTGCTGCCATAGATTATTAGAATAAGTGTTGCTTAAACCTGTAAGCACAGTCAAATAGGCTAAATAAAGAGAAAATGATAGGGGAGAAATTCAGTGTCATACTATACCATAAACCACTTTGCAGATAGAGGAATTTTTACTCTCTTTTTTTGTTGTTTAATTTTACATGATTCAGAGGCTTTTGTTCAAAATGCATAAACTTTCCTAAGACAGAGGTGGGTTGTGGAACATTAGTTTCATTCCTTACAGTTTTGAAATTGAACCCTTTGACTTTTGTTCTTACTATAAAAGAGAGCACAGTTTTTAGCCGTTGTCTAGTTGTATGAATGTGTGTGTGTGGGGAGAAGTCTGACATTTAGAAAGCACAAAGAGCAAATAATGTCACCTGTGTATTTTGTCTCTACTCTCTATGTAACATTTCCCTCTTTTAAACTCTACTAGGCTTTTCAAACAGACAATGTAAAATTCAGTTGATAGTTGATAAGGGCTTTGCAACATTTCTAGTAGTATTTACTTTTTGGTTGATTTGCCCACAAGACATTTCCACTGGTTCATGAGGAACTTGCTGTTCATAGATTGTGATCTGAAGTTAATTCCTAAGAGTAGCTCTTCTGGTAGCATGTAAAGGAACTGCTGACCTTCAGTTGTTGAGGTGGCAATAGTTCAGAGCTCCTGCAATCTCCCAGCTGTGACACAGATTATGCATTCTATTACCGTAAAAGTAGTGCACCAGATCTCCTTTCCTAATGAGTTTTGTGATTTCTAAGGTAATTTACCCAAAATTACCCAAAACATATTAATAATAGGTAATTGATATGTTTTGGGTAATTTTTTTCCTTCATGTGTTAAGCACCTCTCTGAAAAGTTTTCTACCCTGCTTGCTGTAACCTGGAGGGAGACCGCTGACATTCTTTGAGTTGTGTACATAGAAGCACTGGCATGACTTTGTGCAGGAGTTTAGTTGCAAATAATGACTGATTTTACATCGAAGCACATTGAGAAACAGTCTAGTACGAGCAGGTTTGCCAATGACATAAAGCTGGGTGGTGTTGCCGACACCCCTGCAGACTGTGCTGCCATTCAGCGAGACCTGGATAGGCTGGAGAGCTGGGCTGAGAAAAATTTAATGAGTTATAACAAGGGTAAGTGTAGAGTCTTGCATCTGGGCAAGAACAGCCCCAGGTACCAGTATAGGCTGGGGACTGACCTGTTGGAGAGTAGTGTAGGAGAGAGGGATCTGGGGGTCCTGGTGAACAGCAGGGTGACTATGAGCCAGCAATGTGCTCTTGTGGCCAAGAGGGCCAACGGCATCCTGGGGTGGATCAGAAGGGGGGTGGTTAGCAGATCAAGAGAGGTTCTTCTCCCCCTCTACCCTTCCCTGGTGAGACCACATCTGGAGTATTGTGTCCAGTTGTGGGCTCCTCAGTTCAAGAGGGATGTGGAGCTTCTGGTGAGGGTTCAGCATAGGGCAGCAAAGATGATGAAGGAGGTGGAGCACCTCCCTTACCAGGAGAGGCTGAGGGAGATGGGTCTCTTTAGCTTGGAGAAGAGGAAACTGAGGGGTGACCTCATTAAAGTTAAAAATATTTGAGGAGTGGGTGTCAGGAGGATGGAGCTGGGCTATTCTCAGTGTCATGTAGTAATAGGACGAGGAGCAATAGTTGTAAGCTGGAACATAGAGGGTTCCACATCAACCTGAGAAGGAACTTCTTCCCAGTGAGGGTGACGAAGCACTGGAACATGCTGCCCATCTTCACTGGAGATATTCAAGACCCGCCTGGATGTGTTCCTGTGTGACTTGGTCTAGGTGATGCTGCTGTTGCAGGGGGTTGGACTAGATCATCTTTTGACGTCCCTTCCAATCCGTAATGACTCTATGATTCTATGAGCCTGAGACTTGCAGGGAACTGTTTTGGGGTGTGCAGCCCTCTCTTGCCGGTGTGCTACTTTCAACCCTATGCTAGCTCTGGATTTTTGTTTAAACTATTCCTCATTTGAATTGTTTATTGTTTATATGCACATAGCATACATGTGCCCACCTAATTAATGCTCCTGCAAGGCATGGCACTCAAGCATGGCAGAGGCATGTGAAGCTCTGCGGGAGTTCATTGAGCCAGCCTGTGCTAACTTTTAGGCTCCTGTGAAGCCTTCTAAAAGGTGGTGATCTTTGTTATGAGCCTGGTATCATGAGCAAAATGTAGCTGGCTAGAGAGCAGCTCAAATGGGCCTTATTTGAGTCAGGACAGTTTTGCACTAAGAGTGAACTTTCCGCATTTCTTGTTGAACCTGACAATGTTGGTTAAATGAGGGGAAACTGATGGTGGGAAACTCAAGCTGTATCTTATCTTTTATCTTGGAGATTTGGAGTACCATGAGTGACTAGTGCTCTGGTCCTGTGGTAGTGCTGGAAGAACTGTGAATGTATTTGCATAGTGCTTTGGTCTATAGATGTATTAATAGCATTTTCATATCTGTGGGATAATTAAAGTAGAACCTAAAATAACTACTGTGGGGGGATTTTTTTTTTCCTGCCTAATGAAGCATTTGCTACTTGAAAATTTAACTTATTTGGTATTTCAAAAGGCATGCAAACTTAACATTTAGCTTTGAAGATGCACGTTGAGTTACAAGCCACAGGTTAAATGCTTCAGTTCATTTTCATGTTTCTTTAATACATATATATATATATATATATATGACCATTGCTTCTTTTCATAATGCATATTTGCCTAACAGAAAAGCACAGTCAGTTCCTACCCGGTTTTTCAAACACACCTGGGAAAAAAAAAACTTTACATATGAACTTTCTGACAAGTAGAAGCAAAGTTTATGTATTTATATTTCGATTGTGATGCATTTTTTGACAATACCTAAATTTTAGTAGTGTAGATTAAGTAAATTGGTATTCCTTTCATCTGTTCAGAAATGTAATCTACTGTGTTTGTAATTTAGTGTCATTTTGTAGGCAAAGTTATGATGTGCCAGTATTGTCTCAGAATGTAACTATTTATAAATTATTAATTTGCTTTTCCTCCAAACCCCAAATGACATTAACTGTTAAGTTTTTATCACTTTAATGACGGTGGCACATTTAATACCAAGGAAGTGTTATCCTCATCTATTTAAGTTTATTTCTTACAAAGTTCAACTTTATTTAAGAGTTATCTTCATAAAAATGTATTACACTGGGACTGAATATTGTGATCTGTACTGTATTTAACATTATGTAACAGGCAATCATTAATAGCTGAGTTTTATATGAGAGAACTTTATACTGATTTGGTTTTTTTAATTACAGGCCATGGCTAGGTTGGGTGCCATATTCTTTTTTTTCAAAATTTAATGTCTTCATGTGGCCATATACTGTGAAGCTTACATTACTCCTCGTGAAGACTATGATGTTAAAAAAGATTTCTAAGAATTATCTGTTCAGTGTACTGAATGTTTCATTATGGCCTCTTGTTCTGCATATATGTATAGTCACATCTACTAGTGTTCTGGTTATCCAATATCAGACCATTTTAAAAAAAAAACATTTAGATTTACTTCTCAATGACTGCCTTCATTTGTCATGAGACATATGAGGTTTTCTTCAAGATTTTGTTTTATCTCTGAGCCATCATCTGTTTACCTGTGCTATCTGCTTTTCTTTAGTCTGTCTCCAGCAGTTGACCAAAAGGGGGTGCTAACACATCAAAGGAGCCTTTTTTTTTGGTGTAATTATACCTGAATGACTGAATTATGGCAGGTAAACATAAGTTTTCACATTGGGTGTTATTTAACATAGCAGTTACAGCATTAGTCTTGGTGGACAGAATTCGTGCCTTGTAAATATGGCTTCTTCTCACCTTCCACTAGGCTTGTGGGGGATTCTTCATTACATTTCCAGTGGCTCCATGGTAGGCATTCTCTTAACACTTCCATTTATTTTTCTGTTATGCAGTTAAAAAGCAAAAGCGTAGAGAGGTTAAGCATAGATTATTTAACAATTATTTGAGAGGTTCTGATTTGTTGAACTTTAGAAATGGAATACAGATCTCCAAAGCTACTGAGATAAATGGTAAAAACCCTTCATCCTGATAGAGCTAAAGAATTTCACCATCAATTTTTTTTACTGTTTGATTTCTCCAGTTGCAATGAACTGGTTAATGGCATCAACAGAGCTGGGGCCTGTAATGTAAGAAGAGGAGAGAAGACATAAGTATCATAGAATCATAGAGATTGGAAGGGACCTCAAAAGATCATCTAATGCAATTCCTCTGCCACAGCAGGATCACCTAGACCAGTATGTTCCCTCCCACAAGGAACTCTACTGCATCTTTATCCCACAGTGATAAGATGGATGTGAAATGTGATACCTTCTTTGAGTTTTGTGAAGACTTCCAATGTCTTCTCAGTGGACCCCTCCATTTGTGTAGTAGAGGTGTGGAATCCATTTGTGAATTTACTGGAACAGCAGATGACAGTGGAAATGGGAGTGCACACTTTCTTGGAGGACATGTGACTAGATGATCACAGCATTTGTTTTTCCAGGATACACAATACATACGAAAAGTTTTGAAATCTACAAATTCACATTTTCACTAGTAGTCATTATTGGTTCACTGAATGTTACTGAGCTAAGTATTTTTTTCAAGTATTTATTAAGTAGTAGTGTAGTCCTTGCCAGTTTTCTGCTCCTATCTCTCTACACAGTATCAAAGACATTTAGATTTACTGTGAGACTCTAGTAAGTTTTAGGCATAACCCAGTCTTGGTGTGACATTTGGTTCAGTAATGGCTGTCTAAAGAACTGCACTGTGGTAGGAAAAATGACCCCAGCCCTGTTTTACATTCCTAACACTGAAACCCAAAAATATAATTTAAGTGTACTTTTTAATAGCATATATTAAAATAGTATTCATGCTGAAGCTGGGCTGTGACCAGACTGATGATAAAGACCATACTATATTATACAAAGTTACATTTACAGGGGACTGTAGAAATGAGTATTACAAAATTTGAATAAAGTTGAAAAGTATCCACAAGATAGTAAAGGATACAGATGATTTTTTTTATTTACCTTAACTTCTGTGTACATAATTTCGAAGGTTCTTTGTTTAAAGGGGCTAATTATGCTAATAAACTGAGGCTTTTACATTTAAAGCTCATTTATTAAAACTGAAGAACTCAATATAAGAAAAATGTAGATCCACAACAGAGCTGTGAGCAGCTTAGAGACTCTCCACACTTTATTAGATAGTAACTGCAAAGTTTATGAACTTAAGGATTATATTGTTTGTGTATTATTATTTATTCTGTGTACACTAGTTTTAGGTAAGTTTGATTAGTCTCAAAAGAGAGTAAGAAATGGAACTTGCTGTTCCTTAGGCTTCATGCTAAGATTTTTCAACGGGAAAAAAAATTCATAAGCATCAAAAAGAGACAAAATGGGATAATGTGAACCCACATTGCTTACAAAGGAAGAAAGCATGATACCGTTCCAGAGGTCACTGATAGTAGAAAGGAAGAGAACCTTGTGAGAATGAAAATGTAGAAGTATGTTTTAACAAAAGTTATCTAAAGGTCACGGTAGCTGTGGCCTGCAAATGTTGTGACAATTAGTTTACCCCTACAAAAAATATGTAAATAGTCACGGAAGCTATTTAGTGATTTATTTAATTAATTTGTCGGTGAAATAAAGGCATAATGTTTGCTCAGATTCTAAAGGGAAACCTAATTTATTGAATTGTACTCAAAGAATTTTGGAAAGAGGAGATTGTGTGAAAGAGTTTTGGTTCCTGGTTATCTCCTCAGTTTAGTGCTTGACATTAGACACAAACTTGCAGTGAAATCTGTTGAAAATGAAGCACTCTGGGAATTAAGTAACACTGTTAGTAACTTTTGAATAGTAGTATTTCAGACTGATGATATTTCAGACTTGCTGGTATTTCAGAGTTCCAGGTTACAACAAATAGAAACATCAACAGCCTATCATCTGTGAAGCAATAGTGGTGGTTTGTGTAGTTTTTACACAGACACCTCCATGGACTTAGAGTTGACATACCTAGTCTAGGCCAAATGCCAGTTATCAACCACTTTTCAAATAGAAAGTTGTTAAGGAAAGTGTGTTCTTTCCAACTCATTGCAATCCACGGTTGGACAGAAGGCTGAGTGTTTAATAAATTTACAAGGTTGCAAATTCCAGTACCAGTTGGGCTTTTTCCAGGATGGTATAATAAAGAGAAATAGCTTTGAAAAACAAGAGGAGCAAAATTCAACATAGGTTAATAAACCATATGTCAGCTTTTATAAAAGAGATAAAATGTTACTGAGAGCTTTAAGGTGTGATGCCTTGCAATTTGTCCCTGTTGACAGAGACAATTTGTGAAAAAGAAATACTAGTTCCTTCTGTGTTAGAGGCATCTCAGAGAGAATGTCTGCCTGAAATTTTTATGCTACTCTTCCCTTTTAGCAATAGTAATATGAAATCCATTAAATTTATTTTTTTCTGCCAATTCGGAAATTCCCCAAATGAGCAATCATCTGAGTAAGAGCAGTGTCAAGTGACACAGTGCTAAGTTAAAATGATTTTGAAAGGACGTGGCATTGATACTTTCCAAAGCTTATTAATGCTTTTCCAAATGAATAAAGAAAAAAAAAGTCACAAAACCCCCCAAAACCCCAAATTCAAACTCAGTTGTGCGGTTTTGTTCCTAGTTGCATTTCTATTTGAAGAAAATGTAAGAGTCTGATCAGCCTTACCAGCTTAGATCCTTGCATACTCAAATCTGTACATATTTACCAGTCCTATCCACAGAGCAAGATTCAGAAAATTCCTTAATTATTTTCTATCCACAAAAGTAATAATCAATTATATAATAAAATGTACATAACTAGATGCTCTTTTTAGTCCATTTTTAAAGTAGTGCCAACATTATATCACATGAATTTTTAGAATATCTACTACTTTGATACTAAAACTCTTGGAGTCACGGAGAAGCTGGATTTCCTATTATAGTGTTTTTGCTTCATTTAAGGATGGAAATTTTATGGCTTTAGCTACTTAGTACTGGAACTTGTGTAGTGCTGCAGTTGTGAAGGCTCTGATGAGCTCTTCTGAATGGTTCTGAAGAGCCATTTGAAGTACTGCATACTGCAGTATATTGTGTTTTTATGATGCATTGTTTTACATGTACAAATTAAAAAATGACAGCTGTGTTGAGCCTGAAGCTCTCTGGGACAGCAATGCTGAATTAACAAAGTAGTTATCATTGCAACATTTCTACTTGAAATTCTACTTGAAAACTTCATCTGGTTCTTCAAAATACTCTTCCAGACAGACTCAGTCATTTTAAATAGAGTAATGTATTTGTCCATGTCACAAAACTGAGTGATTCTATAAACTTCAAGGGTTTTTTTCAGGATATGAGGATATGGGGATTTTTGTGAAGTTGTTATTGGCAAATGGAATAAAATTAAGTAGAATCAATACTGGAAGTACAGCTTTGTGGTATTCTGCCTTTGAAATATTACTGGACTGAACTTTGTTCCAGTTGTTCAGTTATATAAGATTTTTGTGGGTTGCATTACAGTCTCTAATTTAAAATTCCTTTCTAAGTGTGTTTTAACTCCTAAAAACTTTACTGTGCTATTACTGTCTGAAAATTGAAGCGTTGTTTAGTTAATGTGATAAATGCAGTCGAGCTAAATTAGCTAAATGATCAAGTTAGTATCTTCAAATGCATTCTCATCAGAATTGATGAAAAATAGGGAGTGATTTGAGATTAGAAGACATGTTTGCTGCATGTGTTGTGGAGACTGTTCCTCCAGTTAGATGTTGCATCTTCCCATGGCTTAGTAGAATACAGTAGAAGATACACTTTTTTAAGTTTACACATTTTGGAATGGTTGTGTGCAAGTTATCTGATCCTGAGACACCTTTCATGTTTTTACAAACAGCTTTAAGGAAGGATGGTGTCCTCAAGACCTAGGTAAATGTTACCAAAAGCATTAAATTGGTAGAAGTATGAATGTAAGTATCCCACTGGCAAAATCTCAAAGTTCATTTGCATCTGCAAACATGTCTGGCTTCCCAGAATAGGTAACCTGCTGAAGTACAGTTGAAGTTGAGTAGCTTAGTCCCTCTACAGTTAAGTTGTCTATATTCTTGAATTTTTGTGCTTCATTTGTTTAAAATGACCTTAATTAAATGTGAGGCACACTGTTAGCTCAGAGAATTGGGCTTTTGGGCTTGTTTCACTTGCTGGAGCACTGTTTTGCGAAAACATGATTTGTAACCAAAGGGTCAATCTTGACATTAGTGGCATAATGCAAATTATGGGCAGATTTTACTTCTTAATTCAGTGATACGGAATTGGGTTCCTTATTTCTGTCTGTACTTTACAGGTTTAGTAACTATACAACAAGATTAATCATGACCTGTACTAATTTAGTAATGAAGCAAATAGCGGACCTTTGCCTGCTAAAAAATAGAAACTTCTGAATTACCAGCTTAGGGTATGGTTTTGGGGGTTGGTTTTGTTGTCTGATTTATTTATTTGTTTTTCATTTCTAATCTTCTGATTTAAAAAAAAAATACTCTGTTGTTAAAGTGAAGAAGTGGAGCTTTACTATTACAAAGAGATTAAGGATTTTTCTCCTCTGATGCCTTGATTTTAAGGATCAGAGTTCCAAGAGGCTTGCGGCAGCCTTGTATTTTTCTGTTGGTTCGTGACAAACCAGCTACTGTACTTTCATATAGAGCAGTACAGTCCTTGCCGCTGGCAGTCTCTCTGTGACAGAGAGCCTGTAGGCTGACATAAAGTGCAGCCTGTTGTGAACTGCTAAATGGGAGTCTGCCAAAAACTCAGCAGACAGAACTAATTGGGGAGAAAAAGGATTTTTGTGCCCTCATCTCTCCCTCTTCAATTTTTTTTACAAGACGGATATTGTTAAAGTAACTTGTTTATGTAAGATTTGTCTGCCTCTATTTTCTCATTGCATGAATCATTTTTTAACTTCAAGTCTTGCACCGCAGGTCACTGAGCACTTCCACATGGCGGCTGGCACAGGACCAAACTCGAGACACGCAACTCATCACAGTTGATGAAAAATTGGTAAGGATTTTCTACTGCATACTGCTATTATACAGCCTTCAGGGTTATTTCTGCACAATAGGCATTCAGTGCAGCATTCTGCGTTCTTCTAGGAAAGCTGTACAAATGTGGACTACAGAGCAACAAACCTTCATACATTTGAAAAGGAGGACAGTAGTAAAACTTCCTAGTGAAGGAAGTATGACATTAAAGTTAAGCAGTATAAAATTATGAATACTTTGTTTATTATCCTATTATGGCCAAAGAGTAGTGTGAGCGGTAATTTTGAATAGGTCTGTTCTTTTTGAAATCTAGGTATATTTTCTGTATAGTGAAATTATACAGAATTTGCCAGTTTCCTGAAATGAGGACACATACTACTGAAGAAACTGTTTAAAGAAGCGTCATGCAATATTATTGTTGCTGTGCATGTATACTCTGGCTTTTGAATATGCATGAAGGTTAGATTACAACTAGGAACAAATGCATAACATTCTTTTGCTAATCAGTAGCAGATCAGAAATTTGGCAATCTTTACTTGTGAGTTCTTCCATAATGTGTGGTCTGTTACTTTAGATGCAACCTGACACTTATGTTTACATTATTCAATAGTATAATTTTTGTAAGACTTCTAGGGGGAATGCGTCACAGCAGAAGCATGCTCCTCATTGGTTTCCGTATCAGTCTTGAATCTTCACGAATACAGAAATTCCCATTGTGTGCACCAGACGGTTCATATTGTGATGTACTTTCTTGTATTCCTGAAGCTGTATTAGCCACTTAAGAAATACTTGGAATTCATATTTAAGATTTGAACATCCATAGTGATAACTACAGGTTGAGACAGCTGAATAATAGGCAATCAGAAAAAGAGGCACCTAGTTTAAAGTAAAAAGTAATAGTATAATTTTAGATTTTAAAATCGCAAAATACCCTATTGTATTACAGCAAACATTCTTATCTTGCTAATCTAGTTGCATAATTTGTGATTCAGGAAATTTCATTTAATATGGATGATTTCATGCGTCACTGTGCAAATAAGACTGACGAAGTCATTTGGCCTACGATTCCCTAAATGAATTCTGAATTGTTTTTTATTGTTGTAGCACTGTTCTTTAACATTAAAAAAAAAAATCCTTGAAGTTTTGTAATGCCTGAACTTGACAATACCATGTTTGCTTGTTGTGGGCTCAGGTGATGGATACACAGATCTGAAGGAGACTACAGTGACAACAGACCCTTTGAGTAAATAGTGTTTTGTCTTCCATTTTGTATTTAAATATACATAATCCTAAGATAGGGTAGTTACTTGATCTAGCTGTTAGAGTTTATATTTCCTTTTGAGTTTAAGTGATACCACTTTGAAATACAACTATTCTGTTCTCTTAGTGTTAATGAATTTTAAGTGAAGTGGTTGTTTCTAGTATCCATTATATGTTTCCGTCAAGCCAAAGATGCTCATATTGTAGTTCCTGGATTGTTGGATTTTTTTAGCAGCTGTTTAGCAGTTTCGTTTAATTTTGATTCTTATAGTGTATCTAAATTTCTATTTTTTTCCCTCCGTTTTTTCAAGTATCATGCTTAAGGTCAGATAGAATACTATTTCTTTTAATAGTGTGCATATAGGTGCACAATTTAGATACATATTTTTTATTCTGTAAATTATGTAGGGCCCGAAACAAAATCGTAGACAATTAGAATCTTATTTTTAAATTTTCTGTAGATTAAGGTTTCTGTAGTAAGGTGCAAAGAAATTTTCATAGTGCCATAAAATACCAAATAATTGGTCTTCTGTTGGTGGGCAAAAATTTATATCCCATTAACAAGGAAAATGAAGTTTGATTTGGCTTTCAACTCTTGCAGGTGTAAGAGAAGTTCTCTGTATACCTGTTAAACCTCATGAAAAAGTAGAATACTGTATCACATTATGTTAGGTTGTTGGAATGTGTTTCCTAATTTAAGTAGAAATAAACTAATTTAACATATTACATAAATTTTCCAGTTTTTAAACACCGTTGTTAAGCATAATAAAATCATTATTTCTAAGCAAGTTTTAATGAAACTGTATTCCACAAGTTGATGCTTAACTTCTAACTAAACAAGACTCCTTCTTTTGTGTTACTGCCAGATACCTGAATCTTATTGTTAGAAACCTTTAAATCATGTTTTGATGGCTTTGTTGGCTTTGCCATCCCTGGCATCACTTTATGAGTAGTTTATATGTCTATGTCAGAAAGAAAAAGCAAGGATAGGGATAAGATTGGCTATTGTTATCCTTTTTGCCTTATTTGTCTTGTAACTTACCATGAAATGGAAATCTTTTGTGAGTTGGCGTTTACAAGACTATTGCAGTAATACTTTTAAATGCATATTGTAGTTAAGTAAATCTGTCTGCTTCTACTGCTTTTGTAGACCTTGTAGTCCTATGTGTACATGCATGTTACAGAACTTGACAGGGACTCCTTTGAATTATCTAGAGTCCCATTTGGTTCTGTAAGTACTAAAATACTCCCTATCTTGGGAAACACAAATAAAATAGAAGGGGGAAGAACATCTTGGTGTTGAATTATAAGCCATACTCCTTACTGCATCTTCTTACTGCAGCCCAGCATGTGTTGAAGAAAAACAGAAAAATTAATTTATAATAGTATAGAAGAAAATATAGTAGTTGACATTTCATATTTAAGTGGGACTTTTGAATGTAAAAGGAGTTAAGTGCTCAGCTTTTATAGAACACATCCAAGAAATGATACCTCATCTCAGTTACTAGCTGTTTTCACTGAATGTTGAGTTAAATTACTTAACCAACAATTAAATCCAAAGAAAACAGCATATAAAAGGAACAAAGCTAAACAGAAATACAGTTCTTGCATCACATTTTGAATCTCTGGTCACCAATTAGGTCATATTCCAAGAGTGCGGACAACTAGCTGTGTGAAAAATATTCTCTCAGGACTCTGCTTGCATTATGAAATTTGGGCTACAGAGGAGAAAGGCTATCAGCAGTAAATCTCCCTCAGGTGATGTTCCAAATGATTTAACTGTTTGTGTTTATGGAATAACTAGTTTCCATAAAAACTAGTTTATTAAAAAAGCTTCAATGGCTTTGCCTAAAATGGGCGTTTGGTTTGTTCTACATTACTGTGATTCATTTGAATTGTAATTAGTAGGGTAAATCAATACTGTTTGTTTTAGCTAAAAGTCGTCTAGTTTAGTAAGTGTACTGCAAGCAGGCTTTGCAGTCAGTGCTAGTAATGTCCACTGTGCACATCTAGCCTGGGTGTACAGGAACCTCTGTGAAAAAGCTGCTGTCTGCTGTTACAAGGTACCCCAAGTACTTGCCATTAAAAGGACTTTTGTAGTGGTTAAATAATACTGGTATTCATAGAATCATAAGATGTTTTAGGTGGGAAGAGACCCTAAAGATTGTATAGTTTCAAACACCTGTCATGGACAGGGGCACACAAAACTCCACCCCACCTGGCCTTGAACACTTCTGGGAAGGGGGCGGCACCTGCAGCTTCTCAAGGTAACCTGTTCCTGTGCCTTACCACCCTCATAATAAAGAATTTCTTCCTAAGATTTAAACTAAATCTACCCTCTTTCAGTTTGAAAGCATTTTCTCTCTTCTGATCACTGTACTCCCAGGTGAAGAGTTCATCTCTCCTGCAGTGCACCTTTAAGTACTGAAAGGTAGCAATAAGGTGTTCACAGAACCTTCTTTTCTCTAGGCGGAACAATCCCAGCTGTCTCAACTATATAGGGAAGATGCCTCAGTTCCTTGATCCTCTTCATGGCTCTGCTCTGGACCTTCTCCAACAGATCAATATGCTTGTTACACTATACACTTAAGAGGTGAACACGGTACTACAGGTGGTGTCTCACCAGAGCAGAGCTGCCTGGTGACCTGGCCAAGCTTCTCCTGATGGAGATGAGGCTGCCATTTGCTTTATGGGATGTGAACACACATTGCTGGCTCATGTCCAACTTTTCATACACCAGTATTCCCAGGTCTTTCTTCCCAAGGCTGCTCTCAATCCCTTCATACCCCAGTATGTATTGATACAGTGGCTTACCCTAACCGTGGTGCAGAACCTTGCAGTTGTCCATGTTGAATTTCATGAAGGTCACACAGGCTTTCTTGTCCAGTTTGTCCACGTCCCTCTGGATGGCACTGCATTCCTCAAGCATGTTGACTACACTGCTCAGCTTGGTCTCATCAGCAGACTTGCTGAGATTGCGCTTGATCTCACTATCTGATGAAGATACTAAACAGCACTGATCCCATTATGGAGACTTGAGAAATACCACACATCACTGGTCTCCACAAGAGAGAGAAATAGCAAGAAAGTTTCAAAATTAGTACCACAGGAAATATCTTTTGCATCTCTAAAGCAACATACTTCACTGGTAATGTAAATGCTGTGGCTCAAAGCTAAAATTATTGTAAGAGCAGTTTGAGGCTTCGATCACTCAGGAGAGGCTAGAAACTTTGTGGAACCTGTGGTTAAGGATTAGCTATTAGTAGCAGCTCACAGATGGTTTTGTTCTGTATGCGGGTAAGATTGGACTAGATGATCTTTCAAGGTCCCTTCCAATCCGTAATGATTCTATGATTCTATGAATGGAATTTAATCCAGGGCTCAGTATTGAGGCCAGTTCAGTTTAATAGCATGCTGAATTATGTGGATGAGGGGATCGAGTCCACCCTCAGTAAGTTTGCAAGCAACACATGTTGGGTAGGAACGGTCATCTGCTTAAATGTAGGAAGGTTTTACAGAGGGATCTGGACTCCTTTCGATTTTGGGCCACTCACAAATGTGGCTGGAATGTGTCTAAAGAAGGGTCTGAAACACAAGTATTGTGAGCAGCAACCAAGGAAAGTGGGATTGTTTAACCTGGAGAAAAAGCGGCTGTGAGGGGGCCTTATCTTTTTCTTCAGCTACCTGAAATGACTGTTGTACTGGAGTTGGCACTAGTCTCTTCTCCCAAGTAGCAAGTCACAGAATAAGAGGAAATATGTTGGGTGTCAGGAAGAATTAATTCTCTGAAAAGGTCATTAAGCATTGGAAAAGGCTGCCCAAGAAAGTGGTTGAGTCACTATCCCTGGTGGTACTGAGAAGACCTGTAGATGTGGTGCTTAGCAACATGGTGGAATTGGCAGTGCTAGGTTAATGGTTGGACTCCATGATCTAAAGGATCTTTTCCAGCCTAAATGACTCTGTGATTCTAATAACTATTGTGAAATAAGTATCCTGAATCTTAGCAGCTTCCTCTTGGGTGGCCAAAGGTTGAGTTTAGTGTCTGTTGTGTGTACTGCTGACTAAGCCAGTAGTAGCAGTGAATTAATAGGATTCTCCGAATGTGAACTTCTTCAGTGGAAAAGTTGCGGAAACAGTCCAGTCCATTTTTTCTAGAAGACTACATTATTAGCAAGCATCACACAGTGTTTTCAGGACTGAGTCATAGTTTGTTCACCATCCAAATCCCAACTTTGGCTAGCCTTAGAAATTAGTGAAATTGTATAATCTTTGATTATAGAAGCATAGACTTTAGTATAATAAACAGTGATAATACTGCTGTTCAAAATAAGATATACAAACAAGTGAAAAATAGCCTGAAATAATTAAATCTCAGTCTCTGCAGTGCTGTGAAACAAAGGACATAGGAAATCAAGCTTTAACATCCTTCTTGAAGTATGTTCATTGCTAGCAGCCTTTCCCAGGCACCACAGTATATAATATACTTTACTCTGAAAACCAAAGCAGTAATGTGTCACAAAATCATGTGTGAGACAGAGTGACATTACAGTTGAAAACTGTATGGGAGCTGTTTCTGAAACTTGGTGAAGAAAAACACTTGGCGAAGTATGCATTTATTAAAGATAGGCTTAATAGATTTTCTTTTCTTGAAATTACCTTTCAGCCAAGAATTCTCCAGGCACTACCACTGTGTTAGATAATAAGCATCTAGTGAATGTTCTGTGTTTTCATTTTTCAAAATGCTATTAACCCATTGTGGATTATTCCTTGAGGAATATTCAAACTGTTCCAAAGTGATTTAATCATAGAATCATAGAGTCATTAGGGATTGGAAGTGACCTCAAGAGAGCATCTAGGTGCAATATCTCTGCTACAGCAGGATCACCTACTGCCTTTTCTTCATGTAATCCAGTCTAGCTACAACAGGTTACCGTAAGGGATTCAGTTCAGTACAGCATTCCTCTTGGGGTAAAAAATGCAACTTACAAGTTTTTGTGTACACAACGTATGTATGGCTGTGTGATACAGAGTTGTCATATTCAAAAGGTACAGAGTATCAGGATGGAGCTCAGGGCAGGTGTTCAGAGTTACCCATTCCCTTGACCTAGCCCCCAGGTTTCTCTCATGGGGTTTTATTCTGTTTATTCCTTTTATTTTTTTCTTAGTTACATCAGCAGCTTACATTTTTCTTCAGAATACTGAAAAAATATGAAAGAATAAAAATCTTAGGTGAAATAAGTGGTTTTCCACCTGTTACTTTGTAGATGTTTTAAGGAATGGTTTCTAGCTTTAGCCACTTGTATGTGAAGCCTGTGGTTCAGTGAAGTACTTTCTTCCATCACAGTTGTGTCAGGTGAGCAGGTGACCATCTTATTTGAACTATACTGTATCTGGGATTCATTATTGAGTTGTTTGGTGGCGAGTTATATAATATTTAGTACAGTTGGTCTTGTCCTCTTGCTTCACTTCTTATACAGTACTTAACGTTTGGTGTGCATTTGGTCATCTGCAGTTGTGATATTTGACACATGAATGATGGTAGTTCCCAGTGCAGAGGGTATTTCAGGTATAAAACCGGGTTCTGGAATTATATTAAGTGCACTTTTTTCAACTAAAGTGAAATACTAAAAAGATAAGTGCTAGTAAAAAGGCATATGCATGTATGAACTAATACAAAATTCTAACTGAAGAGTGAATGTGCACACAATGAAATACTTTTTGGAATCATTGATAGTTTATTTGTGAATCTGCATTTTTATTGTACAACGTGACCTACGAAGAACTGAAGACTGTGAAATACTACTCTGGAGAGGAAAACGCTGTCTTGGATAACTTTGTCAATCAACTAATGTGAATTTATTATTTAAATAGGTTTAGGGATGGTGGTAATCCTTCTCACCTCATGTACACCATGCAGTTCTGCCAGAGCATATAACAGTCATGGATTGTTTATTGATTTTTGTTTTTAATTTAAAAGTTTGTTCTGTATAATTTTGTCTAGTAGTTTCATTTGGTCTTAAATACTGTACAAGTCTAGCTGTGGGTGTAGTTACCAGATTATCTAGTTCTGTACCACATTATGTAGTGCTAGTATTTTCAGTACTGCAAATTCACTGAATTTTGCTGTTTGGCAATTAAATTTCTCTTCATTTGGAATATCCTAGCTAGTTCAGCCTATACTTCTTGCTGCACCATCATTTTGTAAGCAACTGTAGTGTGATAAGTCCTGCTGCTGGGATACTGATAAATAACTTTATGTAAAAATGTCTGCAGGCAACAAGTTATTGCCCATGATAAAGAAATTTTCTATAACTCTGGCAGTCCAAGTAAAGAAATTGCCATCACCTTTAGGTGCCTTTTAAGAGAAGTAATACTGGTATATTACTAAATTTCATCTTGAGATAGCTTTGTTCTTCAGTTTACCAAAGCTATTTTGCAAGCAGCCCAAAACTCACTTGAAAGTGATACGTGGTTCTATCAGTGAGAGTAGTTGAACTCTCATCTCTGTGAAGGTTTATTTTGGTTTTAGGATAGAGTATTTGGATTTCTTTGGGAGCCTTTTCTTACGGTGCATGGTAGTGCTGTCTCTGCTTGATACTGGGAAGAGTGGTGTCTGGGATTGAGATTACACAACCTTCTAACATCTCAAGTGTCTGTTTTGTCTGGGCTTTCTTCATGCAGCATTCTTGTGCAAGAATTTCAAGGTGTTAGTCTGGAGCACTGGGTCAAAGAAATGTCTCTCTGAAGTGTATACAGGCACTTTTTTATCTCCTTATGTGGTATTTTATTTTCTGTCACAAAATTATGTTTTTGAAAGTCTTACTGCTCAGAACAAATTAAAGGAGTACTGTTGTGCCATATTTAGTTTGTCTGGCTTCCAAAGGGTTATTCAATGTATTAATTGGATTTCTAAGTCTAAGGGTTATTAAATATATGAATTGGATTTCTAAGTCTAAATATGTAAACAATGTTTCTAATCTGCTAGAAAGACTAAAAGTAAGCCATTGATAGCAGTCTAGTAATAAGCAGAAATAAGAAGTAACTTGATTTTGGGGGCTGTTTTGTTTAGTAAATTTTCTTTTTAAAGATTAGATAGTAATTTCATGCTCTCATAAAACAAGACCATTTTCAGAAACACCAAAGTTAGTATGTTAGAAAATAGTTCTGTAGATTAATTGGATTCTTCTTGTCCTGTTAGGAATAGTGAATAACATGTAGAGCACTTGCTTTTCTGCTCAGTCAGATGTATCCTCCCCAGTTTTTGTAGTATATCAAGACACAAATCTGAGCCAAACTAATGAAATTCTGCTTTTAATAAAGTTCTGTTTTAATGTTGTTTCTACTGATTAAGTTCAACCCGAATTATTTTATTGAATAAGACAGGAAAAAATTTCCTTGTCTGGTAGGAACAAAATAGCTAGCAGAATCACAACCTTGGACTTCAGGAGGAGCAACTTTGGCCTTTTCAAGCAATTGCTAGGGGAAATCCCATGGCACAGGTTACTGGCAGGTAAAGGAGCTCAGGGTAGCTGGTTAACATTCAAAGACTACTTTAATGAGGCACAAGAAAAGAGCATTCCAACAGGAATGAAGTCACAGAAGGCAGCCAAACAACCACCATGGTTAAATAAGGAGCTACTGGGCAAACTGAAGAAGAAGAAAACCTATAGGTCTTGCAAGGAAGGGATGGCCACTTGGGGTTATTGTAAGGCTCTGGTAAGAGAATGTAGGGATGCAACTAGAAAGGCCAAGGCCTCCTTGGAATTAAACCTTGCAAGAGAGGTCAAAGGCAACAAAAAGGACTTCTTCAAATACATTGCAGGTAGAACTAAA
>VXBP01000394.1:98938-117434 GCA_013400115.1 Rhinopomastus cyanomelas
TGACTTGGTCTAGATGATGCTGCTGTTGCAGGGGGATTGGACTAGATCATCTTTTGATGTCCCTTCCAATCCGTAATGATTCTGTGATTCTGTGCTTGGGTTCTGGTTCTCTGATAATCCGGATTCTCTATAATGTCTGTTTCCAGTACAAATTCTTTTGAGTTTTATCACTTTTTAGTAAATATAATTGTACCTTGTACTTTCCTTTGTTTTGGTTTGGTTTTTTTTAACCACACTAATAGAAAACTGAAAAAAAGGATTTACTGTATCAAGTTGAGTTACAGGTTTAATTGGTGACTGGCTTCTCTCTGTTGTACCAGAAAGTATAAGAGCATTATTTCTGTCCTATAAGTAACTTTCAAAACAATGCACAAGTTACAGGGACAGAGTTCTAGATATAAGTGTAGTCATTTCAAGCAAGATAGTGTAGAAAGCTTCAATTTTAACTAAGCATATAGATAAAGAAACTATGTTTCTCCGGTATTAATCTACATAATTTATTTATGATGTTGACACTGGTGACCTGCAAAAGCAGAGCTCCCCTTCAGTCTGCACCCGCAGCAATTATAGCCGCAAACAGATACAATATTTTAGATACTGCAGACACCCAAGAGCAAGGGCTGCAGGAAGAGGAAGAGCTGCAGGAAGTAACCAGCTCAGAGGCATACGGTGGGTACCATAAAAGGAAAAGAACCGGTAGTTGTAGTGGGTTGCTCCATATTTAAGGGCACTGAGTAACATATCTGCCAACAAAATAGTGAGTCTTAAGAGATCTAGTGCCTCCCAGCAGCTAAGATCAGAGACGTTACTGAGGGTGTCATGACTGATGAAAACCAGAGACTTACTATCCCCTGTTTCTCGTCCATGTGGGCATAAATGTCACAGAAGAGCAGAAGCTGGGCAAAATCAAGGAGGGCTATGAAGTCCTAGGGTTACAGGTTAAAAAATGTGCACAAGTTACCAGTTGGAGGAAGGAAGTAGCCAGAAATAGATGTATTATTGCACATCAACTCCTGGCTGTGTGGTTGGTGCCATAGTGAGTGTTTTGATTTTTATGACAGTGGGACATCCTTCAGTGATTACAACCTGCTGGGGAGGGGTGAAATACACCTGTCTGGAAAAGGTAAGGGAATTTGTGTAATGGGCTGGCCAACCTACTGGAAAGAACTTTAAACTGAAAGATTTCGGGGATGGAGTCCAAAATGGAAATTCTCAGGTCAATGTGCTTACTTGGGGAATAAACCTAGGAAAGAACCAGAAGGCAAACCACCAGCTATGGTACATCTTCCAGGAAAACCTGCATGCTTGTTTGCCTTCTTGAAATGCCTCTACCCTAACACACATAGTATGGGGAGCAAGCAGGAAGAACTAGATAACAATGTGTGGTCATAGGGCCACGATTGCAGTTACTGAGACATGGCATGATTGCTTGGATGACTGAAATGCTGTTGTGGATGGCTCTGTTACTGTTCCGGACAGACAGGCCATCAAGTCAGGGTGGTGGAGTCATGACTCTTCATGTGAAAGAGCACCTGGAGTGTATCAGGCTCTGCCTAGTAGAACTTACAGGTGAGAATCCAGGGGCAGGCTAATACGTGGGGAACCAGAGGCCACGTGATCACAGGCCTTGGTCCTTGTGGGAGGCTTTTAACTGCCCCAATAAGTGCTGGAAAGGTAATGCAGCAAGACACACTCAGTCCAGGCAATTTCCGTCGTCTTTAGAAGGTTGTAGAGAACAGGAGAGATGCCCAAGGACTGGATGAAAGCCAGTGTCACTCCAGTCTTCAAGGAGGGCAAGAAGAAACTCAGGAAACTACATACTAGTTACTCTCACCTCTGTCCATTGAAAGATGATTGAACAAGTTCATTTGGATGCCATCTTTAACCATCTGGAAGAGAAAAAAGTTATTGAATAGTCATCATGCATTCATCAAGGGGAAATGATGCTTGACCAATCTGATAGCTTTTTATGATGTCATATTGGGCTGGGTAGACAGAGAGCAAGCAGATGTTGTCTACCTTGACTTCAAAAAGACCTTCAGTAGTGTGTCCAATAATATCCTCATCAGGAAAATCATGCAGTGCAGATTGGATTAGTGAACAGTGAAGTGAATCAAGAGCTGGTTGTGTGACAGAGCTGAGAGCATTATTATCAGAGGTGCAGGGTTGAGACCTGTGACCAGCACTGTTCCACAGGGATCAGTATGTGTTGAGTCTTGTTCAACGTACATATCGGTGATGTAGATGAGGATACAGAGTGTACTCAGCAAGTTTGCTGATGATGCAAAGCTGGAATGAGAGGCTGACACACCAGAGGCCTGTGATGCCATTGAGCTTGACCTGGACAGACTGGAGTTGGGCAGACAGGAACCTAATGAGGTTTGATGGGAGCAAGTGTGGGGTCCTGCATTTGGGAAGGAACAACCTAGGGGTAGACCTGTTGGAGAGTAGCCCAGAAGAGAAAGAGTCCTGATAGACGGCTACTTGATCTTGAGCCAACATTGTGCCATTGGTGAAGGCTAATGGTATTCTGGAATGCATTAAGATATGCATTGCCTGTAGGTCTAGAGAGAGTCCAGCACTGGGCAGCCAAGATGATTGGGAGCCTGGAGCATGGCTCTTAGGAGGAAAAGGTGAGAGAGCTGTGACTGTTTAGCCTTGAGAAGATTGAGCGGAGACTTGATCCACACCTATAAATATATGTAGGGTGAGTGTAAAGAGGATTTTCTACACAACTGTTTTCAGTTGTGCCCAGTGACAGGATAAGAGACAATGGGCACAATCCAGAATGCAAGATGTTTCATTTAGAAGTAAGGATCAACTTCTTTCTAGTGTGTTTCACAGAACTTTGGACCAGGCTGCCCGGAGAGATTGTGGAGTCTCCCTTCTCTGGAGATATTCAAACCGCATCTGGATGCAGCCCTGTGCAATGTGTTTTAGACAGTTCAGCTTTGGCAGAGGGAGTTGTACTTGATGATCTCTTGAGGTCCCTTCCAACTCCAGTGATTCTGAGAAACAGCTAAAGCCTCCATCAAACCTTCCCATCCTCACCAGAGAATAATGACTGTGTTACCGTTAGGAAAAAACCTTCTAAATCACATTTAAGAATTAAAAGCTGCATGAATGTCTTGGGAAACTGTTCCTTCTTCATAGCTGCAATTGTTCTGCGTATGTGTAAGTAGTGTCCCAGTTCACTGCTAGGTTCTGAAGGACATGCTCCTTTGGGTCTTTTGCAACTTGAACTGGCGAGGGATCATTCCACAAAACTTAGAAAAGGCCACACAATTAACACAGATTATACTCCTTACTCTCTAAAAGCTGAAGATGATGAAACAAGTGGTGCTTGTATTTGTGAGCTCTGTGGAGGCCTTATTTGGAAAATTTCTAAACGGGTGCTTTAAGGGAAGCTTTGTAAGATTTTCAAATGAGCATAAAGCAGAGCAGAGCTGTTTATGATCTTGTTCTAGACAGGATTCCTGAAAAACAGTAACTTTACAAAATTTGCTTAAGTCATATACTTATGATTTGGTTTGTAAATGTGAGAAACTTTAATATCAAAAATAATGACTTTACTAAAATTATGTCAGAAGCATGCCAAAAAATGGAGATATTACTCCAAACATGCAAGAAAGTGTAAATTTGGGGTGTAAAGATATTGATCACCCCACCCCGGGTCTTTGGGTGCCCATGGTCAGAACTGTGTTTTGTGGAGTGCAACTCAAGAGTCAACTTTAGTGAATAATTCACCGACATTTTATTTAAATGTAATACTTAGCTTTGCAAGCTTATTGTGACTTGTGCTAGGAAAGCAGCATACATAATAGGAACTGCAAGCTGGATACGTTTTTTTGGCAAGGCTATACCACTACTGAGATGCAACTGAAATACTATATAGTGTATACAAAAATTATATATAAAATTTAGCCAATCACAGATACTGGTACAGAGCTGCCTATTTTAGGTGCCCTCTGACTTTAGTACTTCTGTCTTTCCTTTGAAGCTCCTGCCTGGTTAATTTTGTTTTCAGCTGAGAAAGCAGGATCTGTAAGAACAGTCACTTAAAGCAGTAGAGTGTTGCCATAACTGTAAATTATTCTAAGAGGAATCAGATTATTCCAGTTGTTCAGTTGCTGTGTCTGTTTTTGTAAAGGCAGGTAAGTGAAGCCTACCCCTCCTTTTATTTGAATATTTATGAACTAAAAACTTTCCTGGAGTCTTACTCTTTAAGAGATTTTTTTTTTCACATTTTATAACCTGAAAAGTGTAAAGTACTTGTAGAATGCTTGAAAATTGTAGAATGCTGTATTTGCATGTGATTAAAAAAACAGCCAGTTTTGTGTGTAGAAATGATTCTCTTATATGCTTTAAGCATGTTATAGAAAGTACATTCTCTCTAAATCTTGTGTTGCAATAAAAGTTTACAAGATTGGCTGTAAGTGATTCAGACTCTTTTTACACCCAGTTCAAGATAAGCTTGCTCTTTATTGTTTCCTCAGTTTGAAGAATATCTCTGAAATCTCCGATGACTACTAGTACCAACATCGATCTATTTTTATGAACTATATTTTCCTCCCCTGAATTCCATAATTTAAAACATTTTCACCATTTACTTAATTTCATTCATGGTTCGACTCTGAAGTGTAAGGCCTGATACTTGATTCCCTTTATTTTTAATTGCACGATGCATACTCAGACAACATTTGCAAAACTAAGACACACACTGTAACAAGAAAAAAAAATTAGTAATTGAATAATCATTTTGTCTTGCTCTTTGAGTCTTTCTTGGCAAAAAAACCCAACTATATTAAGCATGAAATGTCTGTCTCTACTCAAAGTGGGACTTACGTGTTTTGAATGTTTCATTTTTCGATTTCTAAAATGTTTACCTGTCCATCAAGAATACAGACTGAACAACAGGTATTTTTTGCACGTCTGTCAAGTAAATGCCTATGTGGCTTGTTCGGGCACCGAGAGGGGCAAGATACTAGATTTTTTTTTGTTTTCTTTTTAACAATATGGTTTAGCAAAATTACAACTCAGCAGCTTTTGCTGTAACTTTTATCATTAATCACTTTCAAAAATGCAATCTTCTTATGACTTTGCAGGAGGCAAATATGAATGCAAAATTTAGGAGTATAATACAGACCAAAAGTAAAGGGTTTAGAGTGTGAAAGAAGGAGTGATGAGGGGGATGTTTTTTACTTAGTAGTGTAAAGTCATGTCCCAATTTGTAGAGACTGCTATTACTCTATACTGTGTCATGAGTTTCTCTCTGAACAATTCCAAGTGATGTTGGTTTAATGATGTGTGGGATGTGTTACACCATTATGTTTGCATTGTCTTGCACAAGCAGCAGCATAGAATAATACTGGGCATGCAGGAAACTGGGCAAGTGTAGTGGGCTTTTGTGCAATAGGACAGCTCAAAACCTCAGGGAGGTTTTACAACAGTGAATGGTTATCCATCGTCACTGTTACAGTAGAATCCCCCCAGCTGTGAGATGCAAACTGTTGAGCAGAGTTTGCTGCAGCTAACAGTGCTTTAAACTATTGGGCTCTTTTGGATGCTGACAACTCCTTTGCCTAATGGCAGTCAGTAGTTTAAAGTCTTGTAATGGACTTCACATTGTTTCCGGTAATGTGAAAATTTCTGTTTTGGTTAGACCCACTTTTTAGCATACTGTTTTCTCCATGTCCAGTTTCTTTTTTAGCGTTTTCTGCAGAACTGCCTATTGAAAGAGATTTTCTTTCAATGGAAGCTTTCATACAACCATTATTATTATTATCATTGGATGCTGTTTCCTGTTGACAGTGTTCAGTTGAAGTTTTTATAATGGTTTCTTTGCTGCTTTTCTCAACTTCTTTTTTAAGCCGTCTGCAAAGTGGTTAGATGGAAGAACATGTTAGAGGTAACACCATGTTGTTCACAGATTACTGTGATAATGCAAAATGATTTTGATGCCTGAAAGAAAACTGTATTCTGTGTGATACAGAGTTTCCAAGGGGCAAGTATGCTTTTTCTCCCCCTTGTTATGTATGTAGCTGCTAGATAAGTGTTGTCTGACCATGTTTAGTTCATTCTGCTCCGTTTTTCCAATTACAATTTGCATAGTAGATTCTGTTCTCTTCCATTTGTTTCAAAAATACCATACTGAAGTGTAGAAACTTAAATGTTCTCAACCTGACTTAGAGCCTAAGCAGCTGAGCAAACTAAATAAAAAGCTCCTTTCACAGCAGCTACTTTGTGGGTATTATGCAAGATGTTCTGTGCTTTGATATAACAGCTCCTAAAGAAAGTGTATTGCAATATGAATTTATAACAAAACTTTATGTACTTGGTCTGGTAAAATGTGTTCAGGGCTGGGGAAAAAGAGCAAGCTCTTGTAAGCTCCCATGAAGTACGGAGGACTTCTACTTTCCCTCCTTCCTAAGAAGTGTAAACTATTAAGGTTAAGTAGGTGGGGCAACCGGAAGTAATTACTAAGGCCACTGGCATTTTTGTGGTTTAATAAAGGCAGAAGCTAATTATTCCATTTTTATTTAAGTGAAATGATGCCAGAAAAGGAGGTTCCTGCAGAGCAGCTGCACTCCTTCAGTGTTACCCTAATTTACCACAGACACAACTGTCACAAACAGAACTTTTAAACTTGATATATATCCACGAAAGTAAGGAGCCCTTTGTCTGGAGTGCATGCAGAAGAACTCCTTTATACAAATCAACCGGCAGATGACGGACAATGATGAAAATTTGATTCTTTGAAGTCATAATGGTCATTGAAATGTGTGAAATTCTGGTATTGAAAAGAGAGCAGCTAGCAAGACTCTGAATCCTGGGTGGTTGCTGGAAGCTTGCTGGGAGGTTTTTCTCTGTTTTGACACCAACTTCCCATTGCTTGTTCACTGTTTCCTTTATTAAAAAAGGGGGGGTGGTGCTAAACAGCAGATAGTTGATAGTGGTTATATACAGGTTTTGTCTAGGTAGAAGGAAACGTCATGTGAGAAGCATGTCACCTTCATGCACACCTGACCCATCTATTCAAAAACACTTGTTCCAAGAGATACTTTCAATCATTTTGTCTCTTTATTTTGATTTAAGTTTCCATTTCTTACCCTTGTTGCAACTTGTGCATTAACACAGTATTTAGAAGTAGAAAACTCTCATTTCCTTTAAGTCATGCTGAACACTGCTTTCATTGACACTGCCTGTATGAAAGTTCTTCTCCCTGCTGTGTATCATATTTATCATTCCTTCTGACTCTTCCTATAACAGCTTTAACAGGCTTTGCACCACGAAAAGCGTTTCTTAGTCTAACTTGTGTGTGTTGTAATAATTACAAAATTCAAAGTTCCCGCTTGAAAACCACCCTTCTCTATATATACAAAAAAGACAATGTCAGAATGTATCTTTTGAATGATAGCTTGTTAAAAAGGTGAAGCAGAGTGGTTAATTTTTAGTAAAAGCAAACCAAGACAGTTCAAATGTCAACTATTTTATATTGTTACCTTATTTAGATTTTTGAGTGCTGAACACCTAACTAATATTTTGATCTGTTAATACAGAAAAATTCAGTAAGGAACACTAAAAAAACACAGCTGTCAAAAGCATAGTTGTTTTGGAAAGTTTGTTCACAGGTAGTTTCAATGAGAACTTGAACTCGGAACAAAGCATGGAAGACACGGTAAAGAGTTCAGCGCAGCATAGTTCTTTTCAAGTATTATATTGTTTTAATGGCATCTTGGAGCGCGAGCTTTAGCCCATTGAAGTGTCGCTTAAAGGACAGGTTCCTCTGTCACTAGCTGGAGCTGTGTGGATGAAATGATCACAATAGAGTGTTGTAATGCATTTTAAAACTGTGCGAAATCAGTTTGTCTAGACTAAGAGTGCGCCTACAGGGAATAGGAATTTTAGAGCTTCTGTGCTCTTTAGGTGTCAAGTATGTGATAGATGCCAAGCCTTTTTATTCCATATCTTTGGCAACAGCTCAGCTATGCTACAGTACCTTACATGTCTACAGCAAGCAAAATCAGTGATTTTATGTCAGGACAACGTGGGCTGCAGAAACCAGAAACTCACTGTCCCAACAACAGTCTGTTCAATTGCCAGCTTTAAAATGGGGAAGATATCAATAAACAATTGCTAAATTCCCAGAAGGCATGGAAACTTTAGCTATAATGAATCAAAGTATGAAGAGCTAGCAATACCATGTAGCCATTACAGTTTCAGAAAGTAGGCAGGTTTATTTTTTCACCTTGAAAAGATTTTTATAGGATGAATCCTATATTACTGGTGAAATATCTCTGATTTGGAGCCATAAGAGTGCCTGGAAAAAATGGCTTGAAGGAACTTAAGGTTTGTCTATGGTTTGTAGAGTACCTCATAAATATACCATTTGCTGGGTTTTGTACCATTTGCTTGTGTTCTGTACTCATTAATGTGTAGTATCTTTAATGGAAGATTCAGAAGAAAAATTGTTTATTTCCATAATGTCAGATAGCTTAGTATTGTATTTTAATAGTTCCAAATAATTCTGTAACAATTCCAGAAAAAAACCTTCTAAATCTGATGTATAAAACTAACAATGGGCAGGAGTTACTGGGAACAATGACAATTTTTTAAAAAGGGGTATTTCAAAGTTTGCATATTTCGGAGTATTTGCTCATAATAGACCCTGAATTTCTGCATGTAGCAGAATATTTCAGAGGAAAAGGGAATTTTGTGTGGTCAACGGTCTTATGTTTTCTCAATAAGCATGTTGTTAAATACAGAAACTAACGCTAGTATAAGTAGGCTATTTCTCTAAACAGGCCAGCTGAAATATTGAAGCCGCCCCAAACTTTACTGCAGGTAAAATGTCTTTTTGTTAAACAAAGAATTTAAGATGTGTCCTTATAAAACTGTGGTATAAGCTTGTGCAGTCAGATATGCCAGTCTGTCAGGAGGTGTTTTGCATATGTGTTGCAACATTCCAGTGACTGGTAGTGTTTCAATATCACTGCTAGACCCATATGAAAAACAAACATTACTTGGACCTGATGAAAGCATTTCTAATGGAATTGTTAAGCTATTTTGACAGTTTTCTTTGGTAGTCTGAGCGAAATTGCCAGAAGTTGGAGAATTAGCGTGCATGCTTGTTTCCTCTCTTGTTCTAATTGTAGATAAAAGTCAAATGCTTTCAACTTGCTCTGTCATGTAGTTTTGAGGGTCCAGTCTCTCAAACTTTACTTCCTTAAGCAAAGTGAAAAATAGACTTGCCTCATTCCAGAGGGTGAGTTGGTGACAGTACGAGGAGCTTTTAACTTTGTCACGAAACAAAATCCCATTGAGTAGACATGTAAAGCCATGGTGTTTTAATTAAACGTGTTTGACATTACTGGCAATAGGAGTTCAATATGCCTAAAGTTTTGCTGCACTTTTTTGGACTCCTACCAATTTGCTGTTTGTTCCTGGAGAGAGGGAGACCAAGGAGCTCCCACTGGCCGTTTAAGTATGTAAGGAACTGGAGTAGATTAGCATCCTTAGAGACAGAGATTATGTTTGATTTCAATCTTTACTGGGGTGAACTGACAGGTTAATTTTATGCAATTACTGTTTAGTTTTTAGTGAGAACTTTCACTTTGATTATATCAGATACTGCTGAGAATAATTTTTCACAGAAATCTTGTGAGGTTTTCTCCTATCTTATTCTTTGTTAAAGTCAGTTAATATTGTCAAGCTGGTTTTGTGATCCTTCATTTTTTATCTTTGTTAGGATTGTTTGTTGATGACCCATAAGCCAAGCTTTAGTAGAAGAGGGCATCCTACTACTGACTGCATAAAATGTTACAAGCCTTCATTTTTCTTTGGAATTTCCCGAATCCCCTTCTCCTTCAGCGAAGAGTTTTACCAGTATCAAATGTTCCTCTCTTATCTTGAACATTAACAGAAGAATTGACTCCCATAGCTTGAGAAAAGGGAAGGAGATCAATTTTACTGTAGTAACTAACGGTTAGAGAAAATGGAGGGATGAATTGCAGATGAAGAGATGAATGCTTTGCAGTCTCAGTCAGTAGATTTTTGTGCAAAAATAACTTCCTGCTTTTTCCTTCCACAGCTTCTTGATTCAGCGTGAATATTAGTGCTTCTGAATTATGTACAGATTTTAGCCAAAGGGAAAGCACTTATACTGCAGCAGATACTTGGCTAGCTGAGGTTTTGGTGAATAGTCCTGTTCCTGTAAGTTTGGGTTCCTAATGCTGATGTGAAATTTCGGGATTTGTTAAGGTTTCAGCCTATACCCTAATATTTTAGTTAAGAAACAGGAGGAGTTGGTGTGTTTTTGCATTGTTCTAGCTGGTGCAAGTTGGAGCAGTTCTGATTTTACTGTTGTGGTCAGAGGATGGAATGGAATGTCTTGTTTCCTCCTCTGACACTAGCAGTTGTGTGACTGGGAGATGACCAGATTCAGGGAACTGATATATCCAAAATCTAATTCAGACAGGGGAAACAGGATGACAGCAACCTGAACATGCATAATCTTGTCTTTTTTATAAAAGTGGCCTCATGACACACTTCACAGATTCACGGTATTATTGAGGATGGAAAAGACCTCTTAGATCATCAAGTCCACCCATGACCTAACATCACCATGTCAGCTGGACCATGCACTAAGTGCCACATCCAGTCCCTTCTTAAACACCTCTAGGGAAGGTGATTCCACCGCTTCCCTGGAGGACTTCCTCACTTGTATTTTTCTTTCTTTGTACATTAAAAAATAAGGCATAGAGTTACGTAAAAAGCACAAACAGAATTATTTTTCAAGCCTTTTCATGTGAATCCTTTTTTAACAGTTTCCATTATGTTTTTCCTAGGATATCACTACTTTAACTGGTGTTCCAGATGAGCATATCAAAACCAGAAAAGTGCACATTTTTGTTCCAGCACGTAATGCAATGCAGTCAGGAGTTAATAATACAAAGAAATGGAAGATGGAATTTGATAACAGAGAGCGCTGGGAGAACCCTTTAATGGGTTGGGCATCTACGTAAGTGGTTAATGAATTTGGAAATACCTTTATGTTTGGTTCTTTTTAGTTATATAAATTTTAAGTTTGAAATATGCTTTCTACCTGTAAATACACTTGTGTTTAACAGTACTTACAGTAAGTAGTTGGGTTTGTTAGCAATGTGATTAATGATCTGTTACATTTAAAAGTGGATTGTAGCTCTTAACGTTATCTGGAAGAGTTTGGAAAAAAAGTGTTAACCAAATATTTCAGCAATTACATTTGTGGTGATGTTACTGTATGGCAGCATCAGGGAAAAAAGGCTATTACTTACTTAAAGCAGTAAATACTGCTTTAGTCTCTTCAGTTGCATCTCTTAAATGTGGTTAAATTTGAAATAGTAATGTTTAGCTTCTGGATAGTTTTTTACAAAGTTTTATAAATATCATGGAGTTCTAAAATTAGGGCTTTATAGTAACGAATATTTTTCAAAAAGACAAACCTTTTTAAATATCGCACCGTATATTTCAATGTTTTAAATATAAGTAGTGAAAACTCTTAAGTATCTTAAAATCTAGAAGTTCAATCGAGGAACTCAAAATCCAAAAAAGTACTAATCTTAGTAAAATAAGCAATAATTTGGAGATGTGAGTATAACTTGGATGCAGCTGAGTTTTTAGTTCTTTTTTCCCCACATAAATGTACTATCTACATTTTACAGTGTCATTAAAATGCCTGTAAATTGTGAGGACTGTGGCACCAATTCTCCTGACAATATTGTAATTTTCATTTGAAACTCTCTTGTTTGAGACAAATTCTGAAATCAACCAGATTATTTTTCAAACTTCAAAAAGGATACAATGTGTATTTATGATGTTTGACTGCAGTGATATTAGCACTTGTCTTAAACCTTTAAATATTAAGTTATTTGAGGATTTATTTTTTGATATTTACTAACATTCTAAATCTGGTAACAGATTTCTTTTGGTTTGCTTGTTTGTTTTAATGAATGTATTCTGAATGACTCAAGTCTACATGTTACGTTGATATGTGGGTTGTATTGGTAATGCAGAACATTGGAGAAGCCAATTTCAGCTATTGTTAGATGAGAAAAAATACTGAATATGAATTAAAATATTAATTGTATTAAAATTGTCTGATAAGATACATGTTTAAAGACATTAAGCTTGTATGTAGCAATAACCTCATCCTAAGCACGTCTTGAGATTTTTTTACCATTTTTCATCTTAAGTATATTTAAATTAATGTTTCAGAAGGTAAGATTCAATTAATATATGTATGCTTTGCGTGACTGGATTATTACAAGTAGTAGCTACGTTTAGCAAGTAATGACCAGGTTGTTTCACAGGACATAACTTAATAGATAAGAGAGTTAACCAACCATTTTTGAGTGCCCTACAATTGTGTAGTCACTAGACCATAGTCTATAGTGCTGTGTGGATTCTCACACTCCAGCAGGTGCCAGTAACACCTGCTTCAGTTTGGGTTGAATTTAACTTTTCTTCTAATCCTGTTTTGCTTTTTCGTTGACTTGAACTTCCCCAAACAAATTATTTTCCTTATAGGATTTTGAACTATCTCACCTAAAATAATGGATTTTAACCTTTCTAAACAGTTACAACCATTGGTGCTAAATAAACCAGCCTAGAAAAAATGGGCCATTTTATGAAGGGCCTGCCTGTACATTAAATTATTATGAGGTAAGCTTAATGTGGGAATTTAAAGAGGAATGGCTGTTTTGAAACAAACTACATCTGGATGGATTTGTATTTTAGTATGGAAAGGAATGAGCAAGTGTAAGCAAGCTCCAGGTAGGCCAAAAGAAATTTCTGTGGTGATTGCTGATTCTGCTACGTGAAGGGGTTTGTAAACCAGATTGCATCTGTTAATTTTCTAAGAAATTCTTGCTAAAAGTATGAATGGACAATCTGGTAATTTCAAATTTCTGTTCATCACCCAGAACAGATTCTTTTTTTCAGAAGAACATTTCTTAGAAATTTTCCCATTATGCTTTTGAGTACTGTAATGGGATTAGTGGATTGGAGCCCTATAGGGGCTAGGGATTAGAGCCTTTTTCCTCTGCACTCAATATACTTATTTACCTGTACGACTTTGTTATATTTCTGTCATTTTAGAGTCTCATTTGCTTTTTTTTTTTTGCATTTGTTATTTCTTGCATATTTTTTTTTCAATGAAAAGTAGCCAGTTGCAGATGTAAACAAAATGGACCCACAGTAAATTTTTGTTTTAGTTGTGAGGTTTCATTACAAGCATGCCTATGGAAAGTTCCTGAGTGCATCTTCTAATATGAAGCTGCAAACAAAGGAACATGGTTTTCATTTCACAAGATCTAAGAGAACAAAATGTGGAGTCCCCATTTGTAGTGAACAGCACTGCTGTTGCTGACAACGTCAGGACATCATGCTGGCCACCTTGGACTCCAGTTTACTCACAGATTATCACAAATTTAGAATCATAGAATCATAGAATCATTACGGATTGCAAGGGACCTCGAAAGATCATCTAGTCCAATCCGCCTGCAACAGCAGGATCACCTAGACCAAGTCACACAGGAACCTGTCCAGTTGGGTCTTGAATTTCATCTCCAGTGAGGGAGACTCCACAACCCCCCTGGGCAGCCTGTTCCAGTGCTCCGTCACCCTCACGGTGAAGAAGTTCCTTCTCAGGTTGATGTGGAACCTCCTATGTTCCAGATTTAAACCCATGGATAGTTCATTTATGGAAAGAAATGAAAAAATCTTTATTTAAAGTGGATGAAACACAGTCCTGCATTAAAACAGAAAAAATTGTTTTTGCACAGTCCACATTTGCAGTCTACTTCTGTTCCAGAAGGTTTTTGCTATACTGCAAACTTGCAGTACTGAACAGGCACCAGTGTCTCACTGCACTTCAGACTTAAACTTCTTCGTTCCCACTTTGTAGTGTTGAGAAGGTTTTTCCACCTCGAATTGTGAAAGAGAAGAATGATAAGCAAAAGTTACCACAGTATTACAGTATATTTTGATCACTTGATTCTCCCCTGGTCATGTGGAGGACTAACTTTTTAGATCCTAATTCTACTTACTGCCTTTGTAAGAGAAACCTTTCACTGTCTTTAAGACAACCCATCTTAGTGACTTGTGAAAGTGTAATTTCTGTCTTTTTCGCTGCTTTTTTTCATTAGGGAGTATATTGGATATATAGTGAACTCCACTTTTCCATGTGTACATCAGATAAAATTACGCTGTTGTCTTTGCTGGAAGCTAGATTCCTCCTCTTCCCCTCCCCCTCCACCAGTCACAGGCTTTGTCCTTTATTGTAGAGAGATCAATGTGTCTTTGGTTGCTTCATTTACTCTTCTAGCTTCAAAGAGAGAACAGTTGAGACACAGCTCCTTCAATAGTTTCTTGCAATTTGGTCTTGTCTTCACATTTGTCTCCCAAGCTCACATGCAGTGTTTTCTCAGGGAAGCATTATCTAATCATTGTGCTGCTACAACCAGAATCTCATTTATCTAAAAGTTTTGTAGGTTAATTTAGATCTTTATTTTTTATTATCGTATATTGTTTTTCTTAAGTTGAGCTTTTATAGCAAAAGATAAGGCAATTTGGGGCTTTTTTCTGAGATTTTGTTTCAGATTCTGTTTTGCTGTTTTGCTGGTTTTAAATGCTGATCATTTAAAACTAGCCACTATGTATTTAGTCAGTTAGCAGTTTGTGTTTCTGAGCTTCATCTTCAGTGATGGCCTGTGATGTGTTTTCTCTACCAGAATAATTTGTGGAGGCCTATTTTTATGTAGTTTTCAGTCTGTGATTAATTGCCTGTCTCACTTTGATCTTATGCTCTTTTCTATATAAAATTGTTCCTCCCCTACCTCCTTTACAGACTTCTACTTTTTTTGAAATGTTCAAAATTACTTTAAGCCTCTAGATCTTCCAGAAAGAGAGGAGTTATACAGCTTTAAAAATTAAAAAGATCCTTGCATATCATTTACAACTTAAGTGGATGGTTAGATATGTTTATCTGATAATATACTTAAAATATTAATTTCTGCAAGCAGTTAGAAGGGAAATGTAATGGAGTGAAAGAGTTAAATAATACTGTGCAGAAAGTAATCTTTCTGCAGATTCGTCTCAGCTCATTTGAGAAATAATTAAAAACAAAGAGATTTTTAATTATTAGTGAGGTGGTATACTACCAAAACAGTATGCGATACATCATTTGACTAGGATTTGTGGTACAGATATAATTACTCTGTAGTTCAGATTTGCCTAAAATTATTCATCTGATTTTTTACAGAGCTGATCCTTTATCCAACATGGTTCTTACTTTCTCTACTAAAGAAGATGCCATTGCCTTTGCTGAAAAAAATGGTATGTACTCTTTGCATAGGGTACGAGGAATTCCGCTTTCTGTAGGCAATCTTGATTTTCAATCTGAACTTCCCCTGGCATAACTTGAGACCATTACCTCTTGTCCTGTCATCAGTTGTTTGGGAGAAGCGGCCAACACTGGCCTCCCTACAACCACCTTTCAGGTATTTGTAAAGGGCAATAAGGTCTCCTCTCAGCCTTTTTTTCTTCAGGCTAAGCAATCCCAACTCCTTCAGCTGCTTCTCTCTCATAAGACATAGTCACCTAGCTTGCACTCTAAATTTTACCGTAATTGCGATGTAACAAGCTTGTCTTCAAATACTGGTAACCTGAGTTATTATATTCCATTTTTATTTAAGATGGCTTGGTCTTTTGCATGTGATATGTGCATAGTGCTTTTGCAGTAATAGTTTCAATATCACATGTAGCTGGAATATAAACTCTGCAGTGTTTACTTAGAAATTAGAAACAGTCACACATTTACAGTGGAATTTAGTTTCTAAATTGAGGTGTTACTAAAACATGTCTAAGTCTATGAACTCTTTTTGCCTCTCTTTCCTTTCCATATGAACCACCCAAGTTTTCCATTACAAAATTGCTTAAGAACCTCAGTTCTATTTTCTGTAGATCCTAGAATTTGCAAGTATTTTGATACAGTTGGGAAACCTAAGAAACCTTCTCACCTGAGGACTTCAGAAACCTCAAACAAGCTATCTTTCTGCCTAACCCATCTCATATGTTTTCTAATGTAGGAATAACAGTAACAAGAGAAAATTTTGTCTAAAACATGACAGTTTAGTATTGTCTGAAACTGAGGCAAGGAAGAAACACTTGTAAATGGATGAAATTAAAAGTTTAGCCTGTCAGCTTAAAGTCCTTTTTGTCTTCTGTGATGTCACCGAGGCTGAAAAACTTACAGCTTCCGTAACAAGGATAGTGTTTGTTTACTCCACAGTAACCTCTAGTCAAGTGATGTGTCTGTTCTTCCACAGACACTGAAACCTGCTTTCAATTCACTTAGCTTGTATGTCAGGCTCCTGAGCAAGAACGACCTCCACCACTGGTTTTCATAAGAGTGACCACTGCATTCTGTCATGAATATGTGAAGGTGCCTAACACAAGAAGACTGTTACAGTGTATGGAATCTTAACAGATGTGCAGTCCAAAGTCAAATGTAATTGGCTTTGTGGATTTTGGATGGCTGTAGCAGCCCAAGTCAGTATGTTGGCTGTTGCGAATCTCTTTTGGAGGCATTCAGCTCCTTACTATCTAGTGAATAGAAAGATGAAGCAATAACTTGGAGCTGTACATTCCATTCCAGCAGCCAAGTGCCTCAAAGTTAGGTGTTACAGTGCAGAATGTTGCAATACCAAAGTCTGTCTCTGGATCTAGTTCTGGCTGTTTTGATCAGAACAGGAGGCAAAAGCCAGTGCTCTCACAGATGGAAAGAATATGGCTTTTAAACATTTACTTTTTATTTCTTGTGGAGACTAGTTAACTCGGGAATTTAGCATTTGTTCAGCCTAGTAAGCATGAAGAATATGTTTGTGTGACGTGCACACACAAAATTGAGGCACAGCAATATGACAACTTGTGCATCTTATGAAACATGTTTTGATATGTACATGTGTTTTCTATTAACCTCATAAATGTAAGAGTTCATATATGTATATGTTGAACCTTTTGGGACTTAAAGCTAAGGAAGAAGAGTATAATCTTATTAGGATCAGTCAACAACTAACTGCATACTTAACCACTTCTAGCTTCAACTAAAGTATCTCAACTTTGAGTGAAATGTTGCAGCTAAAAAGACCAAACTTTGGAGTACTGAGTGCTGCCCTGGCAATTTTCCAGGCACCTGGAGGCTGCAACCAATTTGCATTTTGATTTACATAAACACTGATGTCTCGACCTCCTCTTTTCTGACATTTTTTTGCATTTCTCATGCTTAACTATCACATAATTTACTTGTCTTCTATCATTTCATTCCCTCTTACTCCTGTTTTTTTATGTTCTTAAAAAAGTGCCAAGTACTGAACTCCTTTATAATGCTGAATGTATTTTGTTGCTCTTTCATTGGTCCTCTCACCCTTCTGTTTTCTCTAGTTTTCTAGAGTCTCCATTCTCTCTGGGATTGATCTCCTAAATGCTATATTTTTCTGGCTTCCTTATCTTTATCTTCATTTCCTGTCCCAGCATACACAGAACCCTAGTGCTTCTGTGATGCTACAGACTTGCGAAGTCATAAACTTGCAAGGCAGCCAGTGGTCTTTGCTGAGCTTTTCAGTGGTGACTATGACAGGATTTTTTTGCAGGGATAAAGAAAATGGAGATACGCAGTTTGGTGAAGTCTTAGCAACTGAGAAAATGGATATATGTTGTCTCTAGAATATTTTGATATTTTCTGCTTCCAGCTACAAAGGAATAAGCTAGTGGATGCCTACATGGAACTAAAGTTCAAACATTTAACTTGTATTTTGTCTATATCAAAGAGATATTTTGTCTATGTTGAGAAGATTTAGAATTTTGTTTCTTGTCTCCCTCCCCATTTTCTCTCTAACCTACAGGCTGGATGTATGACGTTGAAGAGAAGACGACTCCCAAACCTAAATCCAAGTCTTACGGTGCAAACTTTTCTTGGAACAAAAGAACAAGGGTGTCTACAAAATAAGTTGGCTTTGGCTGTCTGACTGTGAATAAAGTCAGCTCTGCTATATTTATATCCATGTATCATCTCTTAATCTCCTAATAAATTTGACCTTTAAACTGCAGATGCATCCTGTGATGTCTATTTAAAATGTTTTTGATGTCTCCTGTTACAAACTTACCTATAAACAGTTTTGGAGAGTTCATACTTCTAAAAAGTTAGCAGTCTCAGGAATCTATCAAAAGGAATGTTTGCAATAAGCTTCTACTTTAAAAATTATGATGTATTTTTGACAGTAATGTTATAATCACTATCTTGTTTAAACTTACCAGCCTTGCATATACAAATTCTCTCAGCAGAAGCTCTGTTTTTTTACTTTCTCTTTCTTTACAAGGGAATTGTCAGTTGAGAGCAAAGTATGATATATAAAATTTAATATATAACTTAGGCAATTTTTATATAAATATATGTTAT
>VXBP01000395.1:0-12607 GCA_013400115.1 Rhinopomastus cyanomelas
GCAATCCAAGAATAACCTGGATTGCTGGTACCTTGTTGTGTTGCACCTCAAGCAGATATCAGGGTGGTCAAAACTGCCCATAAAGACCCAGGCCTGTGACCTGGAAGCCGCTTCTGTTTGCCTGTGAAGAGCCTCATCTACTTGATTCTGCTGGTCAGGTAGCCTGTAGCAGACCCCTACAGTCACATCACCCTCCCCTGTCTTCCCTTTTATTTTAACCCACACACTCTCAACCAGCTCATCATCCTGCCCCAGGTGAAGCTCCATTGATTCCAGCTGGTCACTGATATAGAGGGAAACACCTCCCCCTCTCTTTTCCTGCCTATCCTTTCTAAAGAGCTTGTACCCCACCTATCCCTATATTCCAGTTGTGGGAATCATCCCACCAAGTTTCAGTAATAGTCACGATGTCATGGCATCCCAGCAGCACAGTGGCCCTTAAGTCATGATCATGTTTGTTACCCAAGCTCTGTGCATATGCATAGAGGCACTTCAGCTGGTCTGGTCCTGGCCTCCTCTTGTGCCACTTGGTCTTGATTTCCACAGACTGCCGTGGTGCATCATCCCTGGTTTGTCCCAGGACAAGTTGAGGGCTTCACTGGCTCTCCATCCCTCTACCACTGGAATACTGCCCCAGTGTTTGTCATCAGCCAGCAGGAGACTATTTACCCCTTCCCTCTTCAAACCCAATTTAAAGCCCCATTAATGAGCCCTGCCAAGTCCTGCCCCAGGATTCTCTTCCCTCTCTGGGACAAGTGCATCCCATTGGTTGGTTGCTTGAAGCTCCGATGCCCTGTAAATGGAGCCGTGATTGTAGAATCCGAACCTCTGTTGAAAACACCAGTTCCAGAGCCATGAATTGAGCTGCTGTGTCTTCCTAAGTGTTCCCTTTTCCATCGCTGACATTAGAGGGATAGAGGAGAACACAACTTGAGCCCCTGATCCCTTTAGCAGTTGCCCCAAGGTCCTGAAATCTCTCTTAATTGATTGTGATCCTCTCATTGATGCATCATCACTACTCACTTGAAAGACCAGAAGTGGGAAGTAGTCTGAAGGACTCACAAGTTTGGGGACTTTACCTAAAATGTTCCCTACCTGGGCACCATTGCCCCCTGTCCCATCATTAGACGACAGTGAGAAGAGCCTGGTTCCATGCTCTTGACACCCACCCTTCACATATTTGTAGGCATTAATTGTGTCACCCCTAAGTCTCTGTTTCTCCAAGCTGAAGAGACCCAGCTCCTTCAGCCTTTCCTCATCATCTTTGTGGCTTTGCACTGGACTCTCTCCAGCAGTTCTGTGTCCTTCTGGAACAGAGGGGCCCAGAACTGGACAGAGGCTTACAAATGTGGTCTCATGAGGGCAGAGTACAGGGGGAGGAGAACCTCTCTTGATCTGCTAACCACCCCCGTTCTGATCCACCCCAGGATGCTGTTGGCCCTCTTGGCCACAAGGGCACATTGTTAGCTCATGGTCATCCTGCTGTCCACCAGGACCCCAGATCCCTTTCTCCTAAACTACTCTCCAACAGGTCAGTCCTCAACCTATACTGGTACCTGGGGTTGTTCTTGCCCACATGCAAGGCTCTACACTTGCCCTTGTTATTGTTCATTACATTTCTCCCCACCCAGCTCTTCAACTTGTCCAGGTCTCACTGAATGGCAGCACAGTCTGCTGGTGTGTTGGCCACTCCACTCATCTTTGTGTCATCTGCAGACTTGCTGACAGTGCACTCTAATCCCTCATTCAAGTCATTAATGAATAGGATTATGAATATAGATTGAATAGGACTGATCCCAGTCCTGACACTTGGGGAACTCCACTAGATACAGGCCCCCAACTAGACTCTGTCCGATTGACCACTACTCTCCGGCTTTTATCCTGCAGCCAGTTTCATGATCCACCTCATTATCTGATGCTCCAGACACTGCCTCACTCTGGCTGTGAGAATGCTGTGGGAGACTGTGCCAAATGCTTTGCTGAAGTCAAGATAGACCACATCCACTAATTTGCCATCTCAGACTGCGCACAGCAAGTCAGTCAGAACCAGTGTCCCGAACTCTGCTATTTCTTGAGGTTTTTAATGTGTTTAAGGAGTTTCCTGACCCAGGGAAGCTCAAGTGAGGAAAGAGGGAACTGGTAGGAGTTGGAATGCCTGCTGTCCCACTTCTCTGCAAATGGCACTAGGGTAAAGAAATAAGGGAAAAGGAAGAAAAAAATAAAAGAAAATGTGAATGGGAATAAAATAGTCTTGTGACAGGAATGAGGGAAAAATTAATGAATACACAAGAAATGAAAGTTAGAAGCAATCAGCAAAGAAGAGGAAGGGGTGTTTTCTTTTTAACAGGTCCATGAGGCACGAGGAAAACAGCAGATCGGGACCATCAGCAAACCCAGCTTGAGTTGGGGCAGGAAAAAAGGTGGTTAATTCACCCCTTTCATGAGCCATTTATGCCTCACATGAGCTGTGTAGAAGGGATATTCATTTGGTCTCATGGTGGCTATGTGATGGAATCTGTCATATCAAAGCATCAGGTATTAGCCCATGATAAATTTATTTATTTACATTCTGATTTTATAGAATCATAGAATCATAAAATCATTACAGATCGGAAGGGACCTTGAAAGATCATCTAGTCCAATCCGCCTGCAACAGCAGGATCACCTAAACCAAGTCACACAGGAACCCCTCCAGTCGGGTCTTGAATATCTCCAGTGAGGGAGACTCCACAACCCCCCTGGGCAGCCTGTTCCAGTGTTCCGTCACCCTCACTGTGAAGAAGTTCCTTCTCAGCTTGATGTGGAACCTCCTATGTTCCAGCTTACAACCATTGCCCCTTGTCCTATCACTACATGACACCGAGAACAGCCTAGTGCCACCCTCCTGACACCCACCCCTCAAGTATTTGTAGACATTAATGAGGTCACCCCTCACTCTCCTCTTCTCCAAGATAAAGAGACCCAGCTCCCTCAACCTCTCCTCATAAGGGAGGTGTTCCACCTCTCTTATCATCTTCGTTGCCCTACACTGGACTCTCTCCAGCAACGACACATCCCTCTTGTACTGAGGAGCCCAGAACTGGACACAATACTCCAGGTGTGGTCTCACCAGGGCAGAGTAGAGGGGGAGAAGAACCTCTCTTGATCTGCTAACCACCCCTCTTCTAATCCACCCCAGGATGCTGTTGGCCTTCTTGGCCACAAGAGCACATTGCTGGCTCATAGTCATCTTGTTGTCCACCAGGACCCCCAAGTCCCTTTCCCCTACACTACACTCCAACTGGTCAGTCCCCAGCCTATACTGGTACCTGGGGTTGTTCTTGCCCAGATGCAAGACTCTGCACTTACTCTTGTTATAGCTCATTAGATTTTTCTCTGCCCAGTTCTCCAGCCTGTCCAGATCTCGCTGAATGGCAGCACAGTCTGCGGGGGTGTCGGCGACACCACCCAGCTTTGTGTCATCAGCAAACTTGCTGACAGTGCATGCCAATCCCTCATCCAAGTCATCAATGAATAGATTGAACAGGACCGGTCCCAGCACCGATCCCTGGGGCACTCCACTAGACACAGGCCTCCAACTAGACTCTGTCCCATTGACCACCACTCTCTGACTTCTACCCTGTAGCCAGTTTACGATCCACCTCACTACCTGAAAATCTAGGCCACACTGCCTCAGTTTGTCTGCAAGGATTCTGTGAGAGACCGTGTCAAATGCCTTTCTTAAGTCAAGACAGATCACATCCACGGCTCTGCCCTCATCCATCCACCTGGTTACACCCTCATAAAAGGCTATCAGGTTGGTCAAGCATGACTTCCCTTTTGTGAAGCCATGCTGACTGTCCCTAATGACCCTCCTGTCCTTGATGTGCCCGGAAACAGCCTCTAGTACAAATTGTTCCATCATCTTTCCTGGGATGGAGGTGAGGCTGACCGGTCTATAGTTACCTGGGTCTTCCTTCTTTCCCTTTTTAAAGATTGGGGTAACATTTTATATATATTTAATGTTGTAATTTTTCACTACTACACATTTGTCCTCATTTTCTTGTTTTTGAAGACACTGGGAAATAGAAACCAGGCCAGTGTGTTACAGACCTGCATTGTGTTGTAGTAGCCTGCACTGAACATTTTCATCAAGAGTATAAAACATCTCTCATCCCTGGCTTTTGCAAAGTTAGCATTTATTTAAAGTTTCAGGAGATGCAGGACATAAGTTCTCATTCCTGCAAGAATATCTAGATTTATGTTATAAACTCATAGATCACGTAGGTTTGATGAAATCCTTAGACAAGACAATATGCGTATACTTTGTTTCAATAGCAACAAAATGATATATAAATTCTGTTCTAGCACTAAATAATTAAATCACATTCTGGATATGGATTCATGAGTTTAAAAATCTTTAAGAGCCACCACTGACACTTCTGACCAGTTTTGTGGTTTTTCCAGCTACGTAAGTCTTCAGTCTCCTCCTAATTCCTGGAGAAATCTCTTAGTAAGAGATGGTGCCCAGCATTTTATCATAGTATTGCAGAGTGGCTGAGGTTGGAATGGAACTTTGGAGATCGCTCAGGACAACCTCCCTGGTCAAGGGAGGGTCAGGTAGAGCAGGCTTGTTTTCTGTAACACAACGAGTGTTTCAACAATGAAACAGCTGGAGATGTGAGATATGTCCAGTGTACACACCATGTATGCAGCTCCATCTGGCTCAGTATGAAGTGCTGTCTGCTGTGTGGCCTTTCTGGTACTACTTTAAATTCCCCTTCATGTGCTTTGTCAGCAGTGTTATCCTTAGAGGCTCTCTTCTTCACCCGTTTTCCCAGCCATTTTCTAGCAGATTGAGGTAGGGCTATGAAAGGTCACTTGATGTACCAAGGGATATGATCAGTGCTGCCTATATTATGTAAGTTTCTGACATACATTCTCTGTCATTCAAGGCTGTCAAACTAGCCTTGTTCTGTTGCTCTGATTGTTAGAAGGTATTTCCCAGATTCTAATCTTGCCTTTCTATCGTAATGTGATCTTTGACCAGGTGTTTCCACTGGGATTGAAACCCAGGCCCTTCTGTGTTTAAAGACTCTGTTACAGACTGTTTACAAGTGACGATGTGACAGCTATATCTCCTTTCCCATAATTCTATCCACCCAGAAGAATCAAGAAGGGTGGATGCTCTCAGGCATCCAAGCTCCATCTTGCCTTCTCTCTTGTCTCTGTTGCAGGCAGCTTCGCCAAAAAGAAGTCATGTTTAACCAATCTGATAGCCTTTTATGAGGGCATAACAAGGTGGATAGGTGATGGCAAAGCAGTGGATGTGGCGTGTCTTGACTTCAGTAAAGCATTTGACACCGTCTCCCACAGCATCCTCGCAGCCAAACTGAGGCAGTGTGGACTGGATGATTGGGTAGTGAGGTGGATCATGAAATGGCTGCAGGATAGAAGCCAGAGAATAGTGATCAATGGCACAGAGCATAGTAGAAAGGGATCTGGGGTCCTGGTGGACAGCAGGATGACCATGAGCCGGCAATGTGCCCTTGTGGCCAAGAGGGCCAACAGCATCCTGGGGTGGACAGCAGATCAAGAGAAGTTCTTCTCCCCCTCTACTCTGCCCTCGTGAGACCGCATTTGTAAGTCTCTGTCCAGTTCTGGGCCCCTCTGTTCCAGAAGGACACAGAACTGCTGGAGAGAGTCCAGTGCAAAGCCACAAAGATGATGAGGAAAGGCTGAAGGAGCTGGGTCTCTTCAGCTTGGAGAAACAGAGACTTAGGGGTGACACAATTAATGTCTACAAATATGTGAAGGGTGGGTGTCAGGAGCATGGAGCCAGGCTCTTCTCACTGTCATCTAATGATAGGACATGGGGCAATGGTTGTAAGCTGGAATATAGGAGGTTCCACACAAATATGAGAAGGAATTTCTTCACAGTGAGGGTGACAGAGCACTGGAAGGGGCTGCCCAGTGGGGTTGTGGAGTCTCCTTCTATGGAGACATTTAAAACTTGCCTGGATATGTTCTTTTGTGACTTGTTCTAGGTGATCCTGCTGTGACAGGGGGAATTGGCCTAGATGATCTTTAAAGGTCCTTCCCAATCTCTTATTATTCTGTGATACAACTGGTAATTTTCAAAATTGATAATTCGTTTGAAACTTGAATTTTTGGGGGTCTTTCCTTGAGTTACAAGTAGAAAATGCTTTCTGTACCCAACATCCTCTTTTATGTGATAAAGAATTACTGCTTTGCAATACTAACAAGCATCTGGCCATTTTCACTCTGTGTTTGTTCTTAGCATTGTTGCATTGTATTTCGGCTTTGGATGCAGATCTAAGATCAGTGCGGCTTTTGCTTGCATAATACTTCTAATATCTTCAGGATCTCCTCAAGCTCTGGAGATATGGAGACAGCTTGCAGATAAGTTTGCTAACATAAGATACAATTTTTTTAACATTAATGAAACCTTGGAATGCACGAAGGGGGAGCATGGGATTGCAAAACTGATAAATCACACACACTGGACACAGTTATCTTTAAGAGAAGCCAAATGACCATTTGGCTTTACATCTAAACTGCTAATAATTGCACAAGCAGAGAAATTAATATTCTTGAGTCTTATCTTCTCTGGGGGAGCATGAAGAATGTTTGCTGAATCCTTTCAGCAGTTTGTGCAAGTACTTGGACACAAAGCCTGAAAGTCAGCAGAACAGACTGAATTCATGTTAAATTATTGTTGTTTGGATTTTGGACAAAATTGATGAGTTGATGAACCCTGTTATATTTGGAAATTTTCTGTTGACAGGCCAAAGGGCCAGAGAACCAAATCTGCAAGATCTTGTTTGCTTACATTTCTTACTTTAATTTTTCATTCTGCTCCTCAATCTGTCTAGGTAATTGCATGCAAGCTCCTCTTCTTTTCTAGGACTGCCTTGTAATCATAGAATCATAGAGTCATAGAATCATTAGGGACTGGAAGGGACCTCAAAAGTCGAATCCCCCTGCCACAGCAGGATCACCTAGACCGAGTCATAGAATCAGTCAGGGTTAGAAGGGACCACAGGATCATCCAGTTCCAACTCCCCTGCCATGGGCAGAGACAATCCACCCTAGATCAGGCTGGACAGAGCCCCATCCAGCCTGGCCTTAAAACACCTGCAAGGACAGGGCTTCAATCACTTCCCTGGGCAACCCATTCCAGGCTCTCACCACTCTCACAGTGAAGAACTTCCTCCTCACATCCACTCTACCCATCTCCAGCTTTGCTACATTCCCCCTAGTCCTGTTGCTACTTGACATCCTAAAAAGTCCCTCCCCAGCTTTTTTGTAGGCCCCCTTCAGATGCTGGAAGGCCACAATAAGGTCACCTCGGAGCCTTCTCTTCTCCAGGCTGAACAGCCACAATTCTCTCAGTCTATCCTCACAGGAGAGGTGCTCCACCCCTCTGATCATCCTCGTGGTCCTTCTCTGCATTCGCTCCAGCATGTCCACATCCTTCTTGTAATAAAAGCTCCAGAACTGGACACAGTACTCCAGATGGGATCTCACCAGAGCAGAGTAGAGGTGGAGAATCACCTGCCGCGATCTGCTGGCCACACTTCTCCTGATGCAGCCCAGGATCCGGTTTGCCTTCCGGGCAACAAGTGCACAGTGCTGGCTCATGTTGAAGTTTTAGTCCACAAGCAGCCCCAAGTCTGTATTTGTGCTTAGGATTGCCTTGACCCAGATGCAGGACCTTACACTTGGTCTTGTTGAACCCCATCAGGTTAGCTTGTGTCCTCCTCTCCAGCCTATTCAGGTCTCTCTGGATGGCATCCCTGCCCTCCAGCGTGTCTGCTGCGCCACACAGCTTGGTGTTGTCAGCAAATTTTCTGAGGCTGCACTCAATGCCTCTGTCATCTCTTTCGTTTCTTCCCTTTAAGAGGGTAGAGGTAGCAGATTGACTCCATTATACAGGAACATGTGACTAATTTCTTTGTATTTGTGTTTTGAACCCCTCTTCGGTTTTTTTTTTTTTGACTCATTAGCACATCAACTAAATTAATTGGTTAATCTCATCTTAGACCTGATCAACTCATCAAGCAACGACCAATATGTACAGCCAGGTACAGTTACTAATAATGAATTGTTCACTAAAGATTTCTTATGGAGTTGCTTCATGTTAAGAAAGCTGTGATTTAAGAGATAAGTGGTGTGTCCAGACATTCAGTTTTCCTCATTACGACACTTTTTTTGCAGAATAGAATATCAGGAATTTATATCAGGTCTCCCTTGAGAGAGGTAGTGGAGTGCAAACAGTCATGTTTAATATGTTTCATGTATTACAGAGGTTTTTGCCAATTATGTAGCTCAACCAAAGGAACACACCCAATAACAAACACATGCTTGTTTTATTACCTATCTCTGTGGAGTGCAGAAACGAAACAGCATAGTTGGTGACCCAGGAAGCAAATGAGAAAAGCTCTGTCCAGAAACATCTCCGTAAGAAACCATAGGGGCAAAGAAAATATCCATAGGATCAGAAAGACACACCCAAATCTATCACAGAGAATATCTAAGACATTTGTAATCCAATCCATTGCCACAGTCCGATTCATTTTGTCCTGCTGCCACTGGAAGTTCCATCCACTAGAAAACCATGATGGCCTTTCTGCAGACAGAGAGTCTCTTACAGAAAGACAACACAGTCTCTCTGAGTCTATGCCAGTGAGTTCACTTTTATGTTGTTCAGCTGCATCAGAGATATCTTTTTGAAGGAGATACCTGTTGTTATCCAGCTTAGTGGTTTTTGTCCAAGGTCGACTGAGTTCCATGTGAAAAGCCAAAAGGAATGTTTCTCCCTGCACCTCCCACAAGAAGCTGGGTATCTGCAGTTTCTCATCAGAAAAAAGGAATCATTCATATGTCAGCCATAGCTTTCAGCACTTCACAGAGTCCTGTATTTTAGAGTCATGTAAAAAAGACAACACCAGAGACAGCACTGCTGAGCTGGTATGCATGGTCATAAACGGAGGAGCCAGAATAACAACTATAATGTCACCTGGGAATCTGAGTAAATAAATACATACCTGTTGTTGGTCAACAAAGTTCCTTTGATTACATCAGATAACAAGAAGAAGGAGGGAAGAAGCAAGAGGGGACAGGTCCACACACGCAACTAATATGAGAGTGTTGATTCTGTCTGCTGATGCTTTGGGCTGGGCCTGCCCTCAGGAGCCCTGATGAACGGCTGGAACTGTACGTAAAGCAAATTAATATCTTAGCTGCATGCAGCGAAGGAAGCGAATATCAGTCAAGTACCTCAGTCAGATGTAAGAGCCCATATTCCAGCAAGTACAACTAATGCAGTGGAGTCAACATTTTGATCATGGATATAGCATGTTATGCTGATGAACTGTAAAATGCAAACCTAATTTCACTGTCTTAGAAGGGTATTAATAGCACCTGGCTGGCTCAGTTGGTAGAGCAGGGGACTCTGAATTCCTGGGGTCAAGGGTTTGAGCCCCATGTAGGACATCTTGAGTCAGTACTGTAGGCTTACCCTGCTCCTGCAGGGGGGTTGGACTGAGATGATCTTTCAAGGTCCCTTCCAACCTGTAACATTCTGTGATTCTGTGAATAGTTTTTCCATATTGTTGATTGTCTGGTCCGGTTTCGTACTTGAAGAAAGAAATGAGACAGAGTGCATGAGAATAAAGGGGTGTGGAAAATAATTTCTAAGAGGAAAGGCAGTGGAGCATAGCTTTCATCTAAATGCCATTGAGGGAAATAAATCAAAGATTGTTGAAAGTTTTGAGGCATTTCATTAAATATTTTTCTAGCCTTTGGCTATGAAGATACAGGGAGATTAAACAAGCTTCTGCCAAGCTAATGACAAACGTGGATGAAATTTCAGTTGATCTGACCTTGGTGTGGGGGGCCTATTTTTAAATTCTGGGAAACTAGCTTCCAAAGCATCCTCCAGGAAACTGTCCTGTTTGAAAAGGGTCTTCATCAGGACTTGCCCTTAACTGAACTTAGTATGATTATCATTTGCTTCTATGTGGATTTCCAAGAAACAATCTGTGTAACTGTGTCATTTGGAACTGTGTAGTTATGGTGACAGTAGCCCTCACTTTTGGGATTAAAGTAAATTCATTTAGCATTCAAGCCTTTTACCCCACAGAGATAATCTCTGACATCTCCCAATCAAGTTTTCCTGCATATATAGCAGCCTTATTTGATTCTTGCATCATGCTTTGCTTTTGCAAGCATCTAATTCTAGCTTCACATTTACTGTGATCAGGTCTCACTGGATTTTCCCTTACTCTGGGGTGAATCACTGCACTGCAGAGTGATTAATGTCTACAGCACCCTTTTACTCTTCTTCTACATTTCTAATTTATCTTTTTTGAATATAAACAGCTATATCTTCTCAGTTAAAATTTGACCTGCTAAGCAATTTTCCATTTTATAAATGTCTTTAGAAGACGAATTCCTATGTTCAACTTGTAATCATAGCTCTTTGTAAAACTAGCATATATCTGCAGCACCAGGCACAACAAACAGCCACCTGACTTTGAACAAATACCTGTAGTCCATTTATCTGCTCCTGTTCCCGCAGGTTGGCAATGATGAGGTTGAGGAGAGGACCCCAAAAACAATCTAAAAAGGCTTCAGGGCACTACAGCAATTGAGAGAAGGATCAGGAGCACCTGATCCTTTTGGTAGCATTCAAAAATACTGAAAGAAATAGAAAAATACACCTGATTGACATATGCCTTAGAGACTGGAGCCATCAGAGAAATTTGGGGGTTTTAAATAATGGGGAGATTTAAAAGGCACTGGGCCTGCTAGCAACTGATGGAATTCAGCTGTCTCAATAGTGAAAAAAGTATTCTAGCCCATGAATTGGTGGGACTTTTGAAATGGTTTTAAACTAGGTTCACATTGGGAGGGGAATAGAGCTGGGGTCACTAGAGACAGGACTGGGGGTTGTGTGCCACTGTTGGGAGAAAGGCCAGCAGCCGGGTGGAATGCATCAGCACTGGGGTGTGCAACACGGGGAACAAATGGGGGAGATCTGGGATCTTTACAGAAGAGACCTATGAAGAGGAGCAAAGGGCTTGTGCAATCACAGGAACAGACAGTGAAGTGCAGAGGAAATGTCACAAGGGAATTACAACCAGTTGATCAGGACCCCAGCTCAGATGCCTCTATGCCAGTGCAGGCACAGAATCACAGAACAACAGAATCATTATGGATTGGAAGGGACCTCAAAAGATCATCTAGGCCAATCCCCCTGCCACACGAGGATCACCTACACCAAGTCACACAGGAACACATCCAGGTGGGTTTTGAATGTCTCCAGTGAAGGAGACTCCACAACCACCGTGGGCAGCCTGTTCCAGTGCTCCGTCACCCTCACCGTGAAGAAGTTCCTTCTCAGGTTGATGTGGAACCTTCTATGATCCAGCTTACAAACACTGCTCCTCGTCCTGTCACTAGATGACACAGAGAATAGCCCAGCTACATCCTCCTGACACCCACCCCTCAAATACTTATACACATTAATGAGGTCACCCCTCAGTCTCCTTCAAACTAAAGAGACCCAGCTCCCTCAGCCTCTCCTCATAAGGGAAGTGCTCCACCTCCTTCATCATCTTCATTGCCCTATGCTTAACCCTCTCCAGCAGCTCCACATCCCTCTTGAACTGAGGAGCCCGCAACTGGACACAATACTTCAGGTATGGTCTCACCAGTGCAGAGTAGATGGGGAGAAGAACCTCTCTTGATCTGCTAACCACTCCACTTCTGATCCATCCCAGGATGCTGTTGGCCCTCTTGGCCACAAGAGCACATTGCTGGCTCATAGTCATCCTTCTGTCCACCAGCACCCCCGGTCTCTTTCTCCTACACTACTCTCCAACAGGTCAGTCCCCAGCTTATACTGGTACCTGGGGTTGTTCTTGCCCAGATGCAAGACTCTGCACTTACTCTTGTTATAGCTCATTAGATTTTTTTTCTGCCCAGCTCTCCAGCATGCCTAGGTCTCGCACAGTCTGACAGAATGACAGCAGAGTCTGCAGATGTGTTGGCAACACCACCCAGCTTTGTGTCATCAGCAAACTTGCTGACAGTGCATGCCAATCCCCCATCTAAGTCATCAATGAATAGATTGATGGTCCCAGGACTGATCCCTGGGGCACTCCATTAGATACAGGCCTCCAACCAGACTCTGTCCCATTGACCACTACTCTCTGGCTTTTATCCTGCAGACAGTTCACAATCCACCTCACTACCTAAAAATCTAGACCACACTGCCTCAGTTTGTCTGCAAGGATGCTGTGAGAGACTGTGTCAAAAGCCTTACTTAAGTCAAGATAGATCACATCCACTGCTCTGCCATCATCCATCCACCTGGTTATGCCCTCATCAAAGGCTATCAGGTTGGTCAAGCATTACTTCCCTTTTGTGAAGCCATGCTGACTGTCCCTAATGACCCTCCTGTCCTTGATGTGCCTAGAGACAGCCTCTAGCACAAATTGTTCCATCATCTTTCCTGGGATGGAGGTGAGGCTGACTGGTCTATAGTTACTTGGGTCTTCCTTCTTTCCCTTTTTAAAGATTGGGGTAACATTTGCTA
>VXBP01000395.1:12670-48399 GCA_013400115.1 Rhinopomastus cyanomelas
GACTTTCTTCTTCCTCTTCAGTTTGCCTAGCAGTTCCCTGGTTAACCACGTGGGTCTTTTGGCTCCCTTCCTTGACTTATTCCTTGTTGGGATGCTCATATCTTGTGCTGCAAGAAAGCAGTCTTTGAATGTTAGCCAGCTATCCTGAGCTCCCTTACCTGCCAGTACCCTGACCCATGGGATTTCCCCTAGCAATTGCTTGAAAAGGCCAAAGTTGGCCCTCCTGATGTCCAGGGTTGCGATTCTGCTAGCAACTGTGTTCCTACCACATGAGACCCTGACTCCACCATCTCATGGTCACTGCAAAAAGACAACCCTCAGCCTTCACTGCTTCAACCAGGCCCGCCCTGTTGGTGAGTACAAGATCCAACAGCGCTCCTCTCCTGGTGGGCTCTTCCACCATCTGCCTCAGGAAATTGTCACCAATGCACTTGAGGAACCTTCTGGACTGTGGGTGGCTGGCTGAGTGGATCTTCCAGCAAATATCTGGGTAGTTAAAATCTCACACGAGCACCAGGGCCTGCAGCTGTGAGGCTGCTGCCAGCTGGCTGTAGAAGACTTCATCAACTTTCTCATTCTGATCTGGTGGACTGTAATAGACACGCACAACAGTGTCACCCATGCCAGCCTGCCCCTTAATCCTCACCCACAAACTCTCAACAGTCTCCTCTGCTGCCCTTGGACAGAACTCAATGCATTCAAGTTGTTATCTCACATAAAGTTTTCTTGTGCTTCAAAATGTAAATTAGACACCTACTTGTATTTTTTAGTCACTTATTTTAAATGGAGCATGAAATAGGAAAGACATATGACTCAAATAGCTTCAGCTATTCATGTTTGCAAAGCCATGAAACTGATTATGCTTTTCATGGGGAAACTAAACTAAATCTAAACTAACCTAACTTAAACTAAACTAAAATTAAACAAAATCAAGTGTTATTATTACTATTTCTCTTCTTAAAAAATTCACACTACAAGGCACTAGTGAGGCTTTCAGTGCACAGAATCACAGAATCATCAGAGTTGGAAGGCTCCTCATGAGATCATCTAGTCCAGCCCCCCAATAACAGAGGATTGGCTAAAGCACATTACACACAACTGCATCCAGGCAGGTTTTTAATATGTCCAGAGACTCCACAACCTCTCTGGGCAGCCTACTCTATGGTTTTGTGACTCACACTTTAAAGAAGTTTTTTTCTTGTATCCAAATAAAACTTCTTGTGTTCCAACTTGTGTCAGTTGCCCCTAGTCCTGGGGCTCATATATGTCTTGGGCACAACTGAAAACAGTCTGGTTCTATCCTCCCTGCAGCCACACTTCAGGCTATAGACACAGATAAGGTCTCCTCTCAGTCTTCTCTTTTCTAGGATAAATAATCCCACCTCTCATAAACCTCCCTCATAAAATGATGCTCCAGGCCCCCAGTCATCTTTGACACCCGTTGCTACTTTCTCCAGTAGTTCCTCGTCTCTTTTGAACTGGGGAGCCCAGAACTGGACACAGTACTCCAGACAGAACATCACCAGGGCAGAGTAGAGGGTCAGGATGACCTCTTTACACATACCAGCCACACTTTAGAATATCAATGATCCTGATTTTGGCAGCAAGGGCACACCGTTGGCTTATGGTCAACTTCTTGTTCACCAGCATTCTGAGATCTTTCTTGTCAGTGATACTCTGCAATCGGTCTACCCCTAACCTTCAGTGATGCATGGAGTAGCTCTTCCCACTCACTGCATGTGATGCATGCAGTGATGCATGGAGTAGCACTTCTCAACCACTGGGGGACCTCACTGGTAGCTGGTTTCCAGCTCAGTTCTGCACTCCTGAACCTGATCTTCTCAGCTCTGTAACTCCACCAGCTCTCAATCCATCTCACTTGCACTGCATGAGTTTCTTGATGAGGATGTCATGGGAGACAGGGTTGAAGGCTTTGCTGAAGCCAAGGTATATTACAGCCACCACTATCCCCTCATCTACCCAGTCAGATACGACTTAATAAAAACCTATCAGATTGATCAAGCATTATCACTTTATTGTCTTATCTGTGACTAGAGATGACACCCAGAATTATTTGTTCCACCAACTTTGCCAAGGATGGAATTGAAACTATCAGGCCTGTAGTTTCCTAGGTCATTCTTCTTGCCCTTTTTGAAGACAGGAGTGACATTGACCTTCCTTCAGTTCTCAGGTACCTCTCATGTTCTCCATGACTTTGCAAAGGAAATGAGGAGTGACCTAGAAATAATATCTGCCAGGTTTCTCAACACTCATGTGTGCATCTTGCTGAGTCCCATGGATTTATGGATGTCCAGTTCAGCTAAGTGCTCTCTAACCTGGTCCTCCTCTACTGAGGGAAAATATTTGTCTCCCCAAACCTTTTCCCTTAATTTTTGGGTCCAGGTTTAATGAGGGCTTGTTTTAACAGTTGGCAGTGAAGACCAAAACAAAGAAGACATTCAATACCTCTATCTTGTCTGTTTTCTACCACTAGGATGTCTGCCTCTCTCATCAGCAGGCCCACATTTTCCTTACTCCTCCTGATATACTGGAAAAAAATATGCTTTTTACTGTCTTTGATACTCCTTGCCAGATTTAATTCCAGGTGGGCCCTAGCTGTCCTCACTGCATGCCTGTTTTCTCTGACAGTATTCCTATATTCCTCCCAAGTGATCAGTCTTTGCCACATTTCATTATTTCTTTCTTCCCACTCAGTTTTTCTGGGAGAACCTTACTCACTCACACAGGTCTTGTGTCTCCTCTGCTTGATGCCTTACTGAGCTTGAAGGAAGTAGTGTTTGAATATTGATCAGCTTGCATGGACACCCTCACCCTCTAGACCCCTGACCCATAGTATTCCTGGACTTCAGTCAGGCATTTGACACCATTTCCCACAGCATTCTGCTGGAGAAACTGGCGGCTCATGGCATAGACAAGAGGACTCTTTGCTGTGTTAGACATTGGCTAGACTGCCGAGCCCAGAGGGTAGTGGTGAACGGCATGAAATCCAGTTGGTGGGCAGTCACAAGCGGTGTCCCTCAGGGCTCAGTTTTGGAACCAGTCTTGTTTAATATCTTTATCAATGACCTGGATAAGGGGATCGAGTGCACCCTCAGTAAATTTGCGGATGACACAAAATTGAGCATGAGTGTCNAAAGGAGGTTGTAGTAAGGCTGGTGTTGGTCTCTTCTCTCCAATTAATGATGATAGGACGAGGGGAAATGGCCTCAAGTTGCGTCAGGGGAGGTTTAGATTGGATGTTAGAAGGAAATTCTTTACTGAGAGGTGATTAGATGCTGGAATGGTTTACCCAGGGAGGTGGTGCTGTCACCATCCCTGGAGGTGTTTAAGGAATGAGTGGATGCAGTGCTTAGGGATATGGTCTAGCGGTTAGACACTAGGAGAAAAGGTTGGACTCAGTGACCCTGGAGGTCCTTTTCAGCCATGATGATTCTATGATTCCAACAAGCAGATCATTGAAGTGGCTGAAGTTAACTGTTCCTAAAATAAATCCTGCTTATTTCTTTAGTTTTCCCTTCCAGGTTGCTCCCAAACTTCACATCACCTACAAGTTCTTCTTTGGTAACACAAAGTTCAGCGGTGCACCTGTACTACAGGTGGTGCCTCCACTACTTGTATAGAAAGTTATTCTCAATCCTCAGTAGAAGTCTCCTGTACTGAGTCTGTTTATCTCTGTTGCCTGTCCAGCAAATACCAGTGTATTTAAAGATCCTTGTGTGGACAAGAGCCTGTGATTGTGAGGCTGTTTTCAGCTGTCTGTTGACCTCATTGCCTCCTCATCCTTAGCAGATAACCTGTAGTAAACACCCACAACAGTGTCAACTGCATTAGCCTTTCTCTTAATTCTTACCAGTAAGTTCTCATCAGGTTCTTCATCCTCTAGGATGTCTTTCCTGACCTTCATGTAGCCATCCATAACAGCATCCCAGACATACAGGCTATCTCATTGTGTCTCCATAATTGCAACAACATAATGGCCCTGCAACTGCATGTAGATCTCCAGTTCTTTCTGTTTATTCCCCGTACTGCTTGCACTGGTGTATAAGCATTTCACAGAGGAAGTTAAGCATGCATTTCCCACCTCTGAAGAGTGCCAGGGCCTCTGACTCTCAAATACATTGGCACATTGCCTCAAAAGTGCTGAGCCACTATTCCTAGCTGCCTGTTACATCCTCACCACCCTCTGAATCTAGTTTAAAACCTTCTCAATGAGTCATAACTCTTGCCTTGGGATTCCTTCTGCCCTATAAAGTAATATTTTCCTGTGAGCTGCCAGCAGGCCAGGTGTTTTGTAAATCAATCCATGGTCAAAAACCCCAAAGTCCTGCCGGTAGCACCAGGCTCAGAGCCAGGCATTGATCTCATCCTATTTACTCACTCATCATTCCGCATGACTAGAGGAATTGTGGAGAATCACAAAATCATAGAATCATTCAGGTTGGAAAAGACCCTTGAGATCAAGTCCAACCAATAATCCTACTCTACCAGGTTAACCACTAAACCATAGCTCTAAGCACAACATTTAAATTCTCCTTAAACACATTCAGAGATGGTGACTGAAGCATCTCCCTGGGCAGCTTGTTCCAATGCGTGACTATACTTTCAGTAAAAAACTTTTTCCTAATATCCAGCCTAAACCTCCCCTGTAAGAAGAAACTAGCACCCACCTCTCTACAATCTCCTTTCAGGTAGTTTCCCCTTAGCCTCCTTTTCCTCAGGTTGAACAGCCCCAGATCCCTCAGCTGCTCCTCATAAAGCTTGTTGTCTAGACCTTTCACCAGCTTTATTGCTCTCCAGCACCTCAGTATCTTTCTTGAATTGAGGTGCTCAAAACTGAATCCAGTACTTTGAGGTATGGCCTCACCAATGCTGAGAACATGATTTGTCCTCCCAGTCCCTTGATCAGTTGCCCCAAGGCCTTGAAATCCCTCTTCACTACCCTTAGGCTTCTTCTTACTACCTCATCACCTCATCACTACTCACAAAAAATATCAAAAGGGGGTAACAATCTGTGGGCTGTACTAGAGAAGGAGTCTCTCTCCTTACATCCTTAAACCAGGCCACTGGGAAGCAGCAGTCTTCCCTATGCAGTGGGTCCAGTTAGGGTTAGGATTAGGGTTTGCATACAGGGCCCTCCATTAACTTCAAAAGTGAGCTGCCCATAACAACAGCCCATCTTTTATTCTTTTCTGAGATGTTTTTGATGTGAGGGATGGCCTGACTCAACCTTGATGACACTTCCTAGCTGGAAGAACTATTGCCCTCATGGCTGTGAAATTCCTTTCCTGCTTTGCAAGGGAACCTGGAAGGTGGGGTAGCCACCAGGGTGTACCTGTGGTGTCTGTTGTGTTAGACAGGAATTTCTTGTCATTGTCCCCTGCCCTTCAAGTCACCACATTCAGTGAGGCAGAGAGAGGACTGATGGTTCTCTGTGGCAGGGCCTCTGCCTGCCTGCTGAGTTTCTTTCAGGGGAGGCAGGGAGAGACTCCAAACATGTCTCTCTCTCTCTCACACACTCGCTGATAGCCTTCAACCAGCTGACTTGCTCTCCGATTTCCATCACTAAGTACAGAAGCTCCTTCACCTGGGCACAGCTTCCACAGGGGTGCTTACCACAGCTCTCTGACATCAGCATGAGAGCAGGACACATATTGCACCCCAATGCCTGGGTGGTTGAGACCTCCTTTTGGGCAGATGTATTGAAGCTGATGGGTACAAAGGTCAGGGCTGCCAGGTTCTTCTGTCAAATGGACAGCATCACTCATAGAATCATAGAATAGAATCACAGAATCATCATGGCTGGAAAGGACCTCCAGGGTCACTGAGTCCAACCTTTTCTCCTAGTGTCTAACCGCTAGNTTGTCTCAACTGCCATGCCCAAGCTGATGTGCCCAGCCCATTCCCTGCTTGGGCTTCCTCCACTGTCACTGGTGACACTGCCCAGCTGCTTGTTTGCTCAGTGCACAGCAGCTAGCTCTTGGGGGGCTTTTAAAAGGGAGTGAGAAGTGTGACAAATGAACTATTTAGACATACACAGAATTCCACTCGTGTCATCTAAGTAGTCAAGTTTGGTATACACATATATGGGAAAAAATGGCTCAAGCATGACTAAATACCAAACTAAGAAAACATGTAAAATATCAAGTAATTTAAGAGAAATTTATTATAAGGCTGCAGAAAAGATAGGCAGCATGGATGCAGCATTCACATTGGTAGGGTCCACTAGCAGAACTTTCCAAGCACAGGTAAAGGCAGAAAACTCCTACTGTTGTATCATGTCCACCCCTTAACAGGAATGATTACAGATACAATGACAAATCTCTACTTTGCCTTGGGATAAGAAACATCCTTTCAAGTTAAAATGTTGACAAGTCTTTAAAATTTGTAGTTTTGTAGTTTGACATTTGAGCAGGGTTTCTTATCTGAGGCACTGGAAGGTTGCTGTAGCAACTTGTAATTTTCTGACTTGGAGTCCAAGCTGAGTTTTGCAAGTCTACAAACAAACAGAAGGGGTTTGAAGTTTCCAGTTTTAGATTTCCAGCTTCTCCTCCTCCTTCACATTGACTTCACTTCTTGTTTGTCTTTTAGAGGGAGAGCACATGTCTCAGAATGCTGAGGCACACTTGCCCTGGAAATATTGTAAATAGAGAGAGACTGTGGTACCTCAATGACCAGAAGAAGAAAGGTTTCATCTGAATTCCATGGTTTGTTGAAATGGAGAGAGTTCTCCCCTTGTTTGTGGCAGATCCATTTATGTATCAACAGCCCTTTTCACTACAACTTTGTGGAAATAAAATTAATTAAGGCTTGTGAATTTAAACATTGAAACATTAGGAAATGTCAGAACAAAAATTCTTTGAGCAACCACAATTCCATCCCCATACACATACACATATCCCCTATACTCCACCCAATGAGCCTCCAGTAGTCTTGAATTACATTTTCAGGTATCATTTTAACCTGGGCTCCTTAGATAGTAAGGAATGTACAAAAGCAGTACATCTGCCTATTTCCTTTACCTTTACTTTTTTTTAGAAATGTTAGTGAGTTGTCATGGAACTTGACAGGGGATAACCTGCTCAAAACAGCTAAGTTCCTGAGGTTTCATGAAAATCTGAGGTTGAAGAAACAGAAGAACCTATTGGCACCCTAGCATAGAAAACATGTAGTGTCAGCAGCAAGCAGACAGTCAGTTCAGCAGGAGTATATTACTAATGTCCCAGCCATGATGAAAAGTTGAGCTTACTCAATGCTAGTCAAACCAAAAGTGCCCCCCTAAGATATCTGGCTTCTTAGTTCTGCAGCTCAGGACATACTGTTTCTTGTTTCTTCAGTGCACAGTGGGGGCAAAAGCAGCCTTTCACTATGTTGTTCATTCCAGCAGTGACAAGCTCTCTGAAGCTTCAGCCAAGTGCCAGAACAGACCACCTCAGTATTTACATAAAAATGGAGCATATCAGCAAACTGGCTAGAGTAAGCAGGGAATCGTTTTTTGGTATATAGGGATAGGCTCCAAAGGAACAATTTAGAAACTGCCTGAGCATATAGGTATGGTCAGCTAGAGTTTCAGCTTGCATGTCAAGGGTAAAAAGACATGCTTTTAAGAGCTGCTAAATCAGTGTTAAAAGGCTTAACAAGGAAAATGTCAGTAACTGAATAGGCTGAGTCACAGACAAATCTGAGGAATTTAATGCTTTCTTTGTGTTAATCTTCACCAGCGAGGTCTCATAGGCCTCAAAGCCTGGGATTCATGGAAGGAAAGAGTTACTATTAATGAACAAGTCAGGGACTGCTGGAGAAAACTAGAATCATACAAGTATGTGGAAATTACAAGGCAGTGCCCTGGAATGCTGGGAGAGCTAACTAATGCCACAGAAAGAAGAGCGTGGGTCACAGATTTTTAAAAAAAAGGTCGTGGACACCCCTCAGCTGGAGAATTATGCACTTATATCCAAAAAGCAATCAAAGGGCTGCCCAGGCAAATGCATATTCTCCAGTCTCACTTCAATCCTTGGAAAAAGACAAAATTAACCTGGATGAAACTTCTGAACACAAAAAGTAAGCAATTAGGAATAATCAGCATGTGTTCATCTGGAGAACTTTCCTGATTGCTTTTTTTTTAAAATAAAAGAATGAGAATTGTGGATGGAGGAAGAGCAGTGGATGTTACTTACCACGAGTTTAGTAATGCTTTCAACACTGTCTCCTGCTATATTATTGTATCTAAGTTAGAACATTTTGGTCTAGTCAGGTAGCCAATTGGATGGGTAAAGTACCGTCTGGATTTAGTCACAGGATTGTGGTTAATGAGGTGTACCCCATCTGAAGGCATCTGTTCTAGAACCAGTCCAGCAGCAGAATGTTTTATTCAGAGAGGTTGTGCATTCTCCACCACTGGAAGTTCTTAAGACCACATTGAGACGTAAGCAAGCTGGCCTGAATTCATTGCTGGCACTGCTCTGTACAAAAGGTTGGACTAGAGACCTCTTGATGCCTCTTCCAACCTTCATGTTTCTGTAATTCCTACCATGAGTGCTCAACATTGGAAAGCTACTCTGGGTTGAGAATCCTCTCCAGCACTAAGTTACTTCACACTCGTCTTACAGCCAAGGTACAGAGACTTCAAATACACTATTGCTTTCTACAGTTTTCTAGTAATGTAGATACTGTCTTTCACATAACTACTGTCTCAGCATTTCCCTTCCTAAAAGAAAATGAAGAGTAGTAAAATCATAGAATCATGTAAGCATCTGTGATGCCTGGCTTAAGATGCATTGCCTGAAAACAAAAGCCAGGGTGAAATGAAGATATAGGTTGTGCTAGGATATGGAGAAGAGAGGGTGACTATGGGATGAAAGAAATTGTTGAAGACATATAATGCAGAATCAGAGCATGAAGAAGAAATGAGGAAGTGTGGGGCAGATGCGGCTGCTTGCTCTCAGTGCTAATGCTAACTGCTCTCCTTCATGTGCTACCAGTAACAAGTGGTGCCCATGTTCATGGAAGAGCAGAGGAATCAAATTTAACAGAGCTACGCAGCCAGTCCTCACCCCTGTGAATACTTGAGCATGAGTGAGTTTTCATGGGGTTTCTGGGAATTCCATTTTTGTTTGGGGGTGAGGGGAAAACCAAACTGGGGGAGAAAACAGTCATGCTGCAGCCCAGTTCTCTTGAAATTCACCTATTAGTAACTAAATCTTGCTCATTAGCTTCTCTCTACCCTGCAACAATGGGCTCAGTTTGAGGTTGAAAGTTATTCTTTCCTCCTTCCTTTCTTCCTCCTTTATCTCTTCTCTTTCACATTTCAGTCTCTACTTCCTGCACTCCCTTTTCCAGCAAGGAAAATTTCAGATAGAATTCTTCATAAGAGAATACTTACATGCAGGATAAACCACCTTAACCACTCTTCCAGATATGTCCAAAGCACTTGAAATGAACTCCATCTCAGAGCAAATGACTCCAGCCTCTGACTGAGAAAGTGCTGTCATCTGAGCAGGTTGTGGTGAGGAATAGCACAAGGCTGAGCAAAAGGTGATGTAGCGTCAGTGCCTTGGAGTAGTTTCTGGAATTCATTGACCTGCTGGCTTGGCACTCTTGAGAAGCTAAGCAGTAGGAGTGTGTTGGATGTGGGAAAGTGATCAAATCTCAGAAGTCAGTGAAAGACATCCACATATCAGTGTTGCACCAACCTGAAGTTGTAGGTCTCCTTTAATATTTGAAGGGTGGGTGTCAGGAGGATGGAACCATTTTCTTCTCAATGTCATCTAGTGATAGGACAAAGGGCAATGGGTTCCATAGGAATGTGAGAAGGAACTTCTTCACAGTAAGGGTGGCAGAGCACTGGAAGGGGCTGCCCAGGGGAGTTGTGGAGTCCCCTTCATTGGAGATGTTTAAAACCCTCCTGGATGTGTTCCTGTGTGATTTGGACTAGGTGATCCTGCTGTGTCAGTAGATGATCTTTCGAGGTCCCTTCCAATCTCTAATGACTCTATGATTCTTTAGGAAGAGGTAAGGCTTTTGCTCTGCCCTCTTGCCTTTTTCCCTTGCTGAGTTTTTGAGGTGATACCAGCTTATGTGGATTAGATACACTGGGGGAAGAAGATACTGCTTGTCTGCAGCATGATCAGTCATATAAACACCATAACCAAAGTGTGCATGCCGTGGCTCATAGGTCCCTGTGAATCTTAACATCTTGACTTCACTCTCTTACAGTCCTTTCCCTGCTCTAGTAAGCGGTCTTCCTCAGACAGGACATCTCCCACGAGACTTCTGCTCCTACCGCCCCAGTACTGGCCGCGCTGAAACTGCCTCCTGGAACTAGCCCGAGGCCGGAGCTAACGGTGGTTCTGAGGGCAACGCGGAGCTAACAGCGGGCATCAGAGATGCTGCTACTGTAGTCGTTTTAATGACACTCAGGCAGAAACTTTCTCGCGTGGGCACCTTAGCAGTCCCGTTTAAGAGCGCCGTCTCGACTGACACCGCCCCGAAGAGGGCGGAGAGGGGCGGGGCTGGGTGAGGCGAAGCGAGGCATTGCCGAGCCATTGCCGAGGGGAGCTGCGGCACGATGGAGGGTGCTGAGGAAGACAGCTTGTTGGGAGAGCGCACCCTGGGGCGGCTGGCTCAGTTCAAGACCTACCGGCGGCGGTGGTTCCTGCTGGCGGCCGTGTCCCTGCTCAACTGCTCTAACGCCATGGTGAGTGCGACGGGGGTGCGGCTCCGTCCGGCCGTCTTAGTTCGCCGTGGCAGAGTCCCCGGGGCCTGGGCGGTGGGGCGCGGGCCGCTCCTGCGGAGGGGCCAGGCCAGTCCTGCGCTGGAGCGGCAGAGGGGCGGTCTCTGGGCAGCCGTGAGAGCCGGGGGCGCGTAGACCCTCTCCTGTCTGCCTCTGCCGGAGCCTGGCAGAGCAACTCTGCCTGCTGCTGTTGACAGAGGGTGGAGTGACAGGGCTCGCTGTAGCCTAAATCACCTCCTGTCACTTCCTAGAAGTAGCCGGGCAATCTTCAGGACTCTGCCCAGTGCCGTGTCTCAGATCCGTCCCCTTATCCTTGGAGCACCGAGGCTCAGCTGTACTCGTACAGCACAGAGAAGCCTTAGCCTGTCTGTGCCTTACGCACTGCATAGCCCCTTCACAGAATGTTACAGGTTGGAAGGGACCTTGAAAGATCATCTAAGTCCAACACCCCCCGCTGGAGCAGGGTGAGCCTACAGTACTGTCTCAAGATGTCCTACACGGGGCACAAACCCTTCCTTTTGAATTTTGTCTCTCTAGTTACGACTTTGGCCTTTCAGACTGGTGGGATCCAGGCCCTTGAGGGGTGATGATGGGTGAAGGGCAGGATGGGCCCGGGGTTGTGTGTGATCTAGGAGGGCACGATATCTGGTACTGCAGTGGCAAGCCAGGCAGTTTGACAAAAATGTATTTTGGAGCACAACTGAAACTGCTATCAAGTCCACTTCATATATGGGCAGTGGGGAGGAATAGAAAGTAGTCAGTATCTGTGAAGGTTACAGTTTCAAACCTAAAACCAGGAAAGCAGTGGTGAAACCCCTTAGATAGAGCAGCAGGAGTTAGCTCAGCATTATTGCTGGCCCACGACGGCACGTTTTTCTCATCGGAAAAAGGAGCAAGTAGGTTTCCTTTTTGGATCTGTTGTACATACAGCTCTGTATGTACTAAACAGTGATTCTGTACTAAACGTACTGCTGTATTGCCTCTATGCAAACTTCTTATTGCCTATCGGTACTTTATTCTGAAAGACATGAGAAAAAAAGGATGTTGAATCACTTTGCACCTGCCAAACAGATTAAAACTATGTTCAGCAGTTAATGAGATAAACAGAGTTTTCCCTTATGAAGTCCTAGTATGGAAGATGGAAGCTCAAATCTTTGCTCACAAATTCACTGATAACATTGTTGATAATTATCAGACTGATGTACAATTATTGATGTGCTTGAGGATTACTGTGCTGTGAACGCATGCTGTCTAGCAGCCAAGATTGGGCAGTGCAACCTGCAAACATTTAAATGCAGGGAAGGAAGAGTAGTTGCGCCGTGATGCAAGACGGTTGGAGCGGAGATGTGGTAAAACATAGGTGAGAATTCAAGTGTAAATGGCAAACAAAACATGAGCACACTTTGTCAAGGAAGACTCAGAATATCTTCTAAAAATGTAAGAAGTGTCCTACAGAAAACCAGTATTTGCTTCCAGTTAAATTGTCAAAGTACAAGAACATTATGTAGGAAAAAAACCCCCACCCTTCCCCATCCACTTTCCCTTAATTTACCCAGTGGACATTGACAGCCTGGGTGAAGGAAGCCATACGAAACTTTTACAGGATGTCCTGTCAGACTTTGACTTAGCTGAAGTTAAGGTTCTTTCTATGCAGCTGCAAATTTAACTGTGTCCTGAGTCAGATTTCTGAAAACGTTGTTACCTTAAAAAACTGTACTGTTGCCTGTCAGCCTCATCTCTTGCCAGTTTCCTGCCTCTTTGCAGTGTTATTTCCCCACAGTACAAATTTAAGCCTGAACTTCACTGTTTCAAAACTGGGGGGTTAATAAATAACCTGAAATACTGTTTATAAGCCACAACAAAGTTCTAGTGTGGCAAGTATGCCATAGAAAGTTGTAAGCAAACAAACTATGATGCTAAAGTTCTGAATGTTCATTATAAAAATATTAAAATGGAGTGAATGCTTGAAAGGCCATGGCTCATTGCTGATTAAACACTTCAGATGTGACTATTAGTTTACCCATTCTGTGGTATGAAAATTGCCTTGCAAGTGACTATGTGATTTCAGTTCCTGTATAAGTATTGCATACCACAGCACTTTTTCCTATGTCTTCTTATGCCACGCTACCTGCAAAGTACATATGGTGGAGACACATTAACATTACTTATAAGTTGTCTGACTTGTAAGGAACATATCACTTAATGTGCTAGACCAATCTTTCAGGACGGTTCCCTGTATATTCCACTCTTAGCCATGCACATCTACCATTTTCCGTTAGCGGTCTTCACTGTCACTAGAAGTGGCAGACAGGAGACCACCCTGAGAGGGAGAAATGTTCACTGTCAGGAGGAGAAAGTACATCAGTCATGCTGTAAATGCTGGCTGAGAAAGGAGAATTGTTTACCTCAGTCTGTCTGTGATTGACCAAAACCAGATCAGCACACATGGTGATGAAAGGGGCATTCCTCCCCACTTCCTCCTGCTCCATTCCTCCTGCTCCATGTCATGTAATGATATCCCTTGCTTTTAACCAAAACACAGTGGGGTAAATATTATATAGGAGAGGGTTTTGCTCCAGTAAGGTCTTGCATCTCTATTACTGACCTGAGTTTAAAAGACTCTCTTTCCCTGCTGAACAAGGTGAGCACTATATTACCAGGGCTTTGCTCTCATTTCCTAAATACAGCCTATTCTGAGAACTTTGAGTTGACAGTGTAATGTAAGAAACCCTTAAGAAGGTCATAACTAGGCATCAGTGTAATTTACGTCATGCCTGAAATCGTGGGCATAGAGACTGTTCTGACCACAGCTAAGCTTACATCATTGATCTCCCATTGTCTTTGGCAGCACTTTTGCTGAGGGATGATGTAACCTGTGGTTGCTCCTGAGATCTGTTTTGTCAAACAGGTGCTGTGGGTTTGAATGTGTAGGTTTTTTAATCTGGAGACTTAATGTTTAAAGGTACTAATGTTATGCTGACACTTGCTGTGCAGCAGTAAACCACAGAAGCAAATACCTCCTTCCTCATTGCTGCCTTCCTGTGAAGCTGTTGGTGGGATCTTTGTGTATTTTAGGACCAACAGCCTTAGAGCTAGAGCCAGGTAAATGTACATAAGAGTGAAACTGACAGTGTCTCCTGCTCTAAGCTTGTCAGCATGAGCAAGCTGAGGAGGAAGAAGAGAGCAGAGAGTTGGAGCTGGCTCACACTTGACTAGGTGGTTTATGACTTACCTGCCTGGAGAACTTCTGCCACCTCTTAGTCTTCTTTGAAGAGGAAGGAGAGCTGCCCAGGTGGAGACTAGCATGCTCCAGGGCAAGGTGCCTACAGTCCTCGCCCACACCTGTCTGCTCCAGCACTGTCCTTGTTAGATACTCATACATACAGAACTGCTGCTGCCTGGTTGGTTTGATCTGCTAGGCCTCCAGGGAGCTGTAGAGACTAAATGTGACATCTAGGTAGGAATCTGACCTTTCTGAAGACCACATCTCCTGTCCTTACTTGCTAGGCTGCTTTGTCAGCTTGGATACCATCAGCTGAGGTAGCCTCAACTGTTTGCTTTCAGGCTCTGTGGCCCTTGAAGCTGAGGAGTCTGATTTAAGTCCTTCATAGCCTGGTCCGAGGGGAGGAAAAGGCGGTCTACATGTCTCAGAAAGACATCCTGTATCCCTTCAGAACACTTTGCAGATGCAGGGGAGAGAGCATGCTGCTGAGACTGAAAGAGCTGCTGCAGGCAGTGCCTCTCTGGAGATCAGCAAGCTGTATCTGTGCCAGTTAGAAAGCAAAGGTCCTTTTTAATATAAGTTGTTCCACTTGGGTCCCCCTTTTTAAGTTGTATATAAAAGGTGTCACAGAGCATTGCTATACTATGCACAGCTATACAGTATACCAGACAGTGAAAAGCACTACATATGGTAGCCTTTGCTAGCAGATACCATCACTGACATGGCAAAATGCCATGCAATGCTGTGCCTAACATAAGATTCCTCTTGATGCCCTCTGTACCTCACACAGGGGCTTTCGGTCTGTGGAGCCGAGTGCAGCTTGACCAGATGGCACAGACATATTTTCACAAGATAAGGTTTGTGCTGAGACTGAACAAGTGTGTAAACAACCTTCCTGCAAGGAATTAATTGTTCTGTTTTTCCTTATTTCTACTGTTCCATGAGCAACCAGCTTTTGGAGACTGGCATCCTATAATTCTCTCTCCTCATGCATCATTGTTGATCCATTTATTGTTCCATTGCCCAGTTCTTAGTTTGTCAGAGCAACATGTGCTTGAATGGAAGTAGAATCATGCTTTTTCTCTGAAGATCCATAAAGAAACATGTTTACTGTTTTGAAGAACATACTGAGGCTTCCTACCTTCTGTGTTCTCATACGCATATGATAGAACTGTAGTTTTTGCTCTGGATAGCAATAGACAGCAGCTTAAATGTATGGTTTTCAGCAAGGGATGGTTTTACCAAGTTTAATGCATACATGCCAGAATGATTGATCCCAGTATCATTTTCATAATAATGTAATGCTTGGGTCAGCGTTTTGTTGTGAACAGGAGGGAGAAAATGTGCAATCTTTTTACCTATGCTGTTTTCTGGTACAATGTTTCATCACCACCACTCCCACTGGAAGGCAGGGAGGAAGTGAGTATTGCTGTTGATACACAGGTGGGTTTTGTTTCACAGCCATTTAGCATCCCATAATCAAACCAGTGCTCTTACCTTAGTGATGCTTCTAACATTTGAACAGTTACATTAGTGTTAAATGCTTAAATTCCCACCCCAATCCAAAGGACTTCAGTTCTGGACAAAAAGATGGTAACATTGGTCCCCTATAATATATTATTTCAAGGAGTCTTTGAAAAGCTCAATTTATTATGCCTCCTGCATGTTTCCCAGTGACCTGAATTAGTCTTTTCATTGTCTAACAAGACAGAACTTTCTTCAGCACCCAGCATCTTTACCAACCTGATTGTAGAAGCTGAGTAAACACCAAATCCACTCCCTGCCAGACCTATGATTATACATGGGTGTGGTGTCTGATCCCAGTATGGTGATGTGAGCTTTGTGCTGGCTGCAGAAGATATGGCAGAGAAGAGGAAAGGGCTAATGACACTAGTAATACATGCAAAAGGTCTCTGTTACAATCATTTAATCATTGAACCCCTGCTAGGAGAAAAGCTTAGCAAAACATTATATGCATGTGGCTATTCTCACACAGCGAGAAGAAAAAAAGAAAAGCCCGTCTCCCCTTTTGCTTCCATTTAATGTGGTAGTTTTTGTGTTTTCTAGTATTTAAGAAATAAATAGGATACTGGAAATAACACCTTAATCTGAGGGTACCCAAGTGATTTTTCAGTTACACATTAACACCACAGCTGATGCCATCTGCAGGATGCAGGCTATGAGAATAAAGTTTGTAATGTCAAAGGGATGTCCCTGAAAAGAGACACTGGCTGGAGTTCTTCTGTATGAAATTATAGCTGCAGTTTTTGTTGACATTTCTGTGAACTTACCATGTTGAGCAGCTGCAAGACAATCTTCTAGTAGTAGAGTAGCTTACATGCATAGTATTGAAGCCACACTATTGTTCTCAGGTTAGGCCTGTGTTTTTGAAAAACACCAGAGGGAGTATTTCTACAAAAAACCCATAGAATCATAGAGTAGAATCACAGAATCATTAGGGATTGGAAGGGACCTCGAATGATCATCTAGTCCAAGCCTCCTGACACAGCAGGATCACCTACACCAAGTCACACAGGAACACATCCAGGCAGGTTTTAAATGTCTCCAGAGAAAGAGACTCCACAACCACCTTGGGCAGCCTGTTCCAGTGCTCCATCACCCTCACTGTGAAGGAGTTCCTTCTGATATTTATATAGAACCTCCTATGTTCCAGCTTGCACCCATTGCCCCTCATCCAGAAGAGCCTGGCTCCATCCTCCTGACACCCACCCCTCACGTATTTATAGACGTTAGTGAGGTCACCTGTCAGCCTCCATTTCTCCAAGCTGAAGAGACCCAGCTCCCTCAGCCTTTTCTCATAAGGGAGGTGTCCTACTTCCTTTATCAGCTTCGTTGTTCTATGCTGGACACCCTCCAGCAGCTCTGTGTCCTTGAACTGAGGGGCCCAGAACTGGACACAATACTCCAGATGTGGTCTCACCAGTGCAGTGTTACTCTCACATCACATACCAGTGACTGAGTCCCAGTACAAGAGGAAGTAGTCTCCCATCACATGGAGGGCTGAGGAAATAAGGAACCATACCTAAANGAAATTTAGGTGCATTTAAGAAACGTCCTTAAATTTGGGGTAGTATCCTAATTGTGGACATGCTCTCAAGACAAGATCAAAGCAAGCCTAGTCATTCCCAGAAAAAAAGCCAAACCAGAGCAATCTTATATAACCAGCGCCTAAAACAAGGTTTAGTTCCCTAAAGTATTTTTTATATGGCACTGAAAGTAAAAGATGGATAGTTTAATATTAGAGTACATATCTTGATTCCTTGTCCTATATTCAGACATCTCAAATAATGCCAATTTCTAAGCCCTTTTCTAATCATTGAGTGTGTGTAGGATAGTGTGGAATAACGTCTGTCTTGGTTGACATGTAGCCAAGTTGTTCATGTAAGGCCACATCCAGAGGTTATCAATGTACCCATAAAGACTGGCTGAATTTAAGAGGCTCTTAGCTGTAGGGAGAAGATGGCAGCCTTTGTTTTGTTTATGCTAGCACAGAAGGATTTCTTGTTGTTTCCATCAGGCAAGTAAGTGCATCTGTGGTCAACATACTCAGCCTAGTGACAGAAAAGGTAATGATCTCTGTTTTTTTCCAGCTTCCAGCAGCAAGACTAGGGGACATGGGATGAGATAGTGCAATGAATAGATTGCTCTTGGCGAAGATGATATCCATGGTAAAATATTCTTAGCATGAGTAACTGCAGACACTGGGGCGTTGAAATTTTATTACCTGCCTTACCATCCTAATTTCGATACTCACTACTCTAAAACAGTGAGCCCCTTCACAACTCTGACAGTTTGAAGGGATGCTGAATTTTGTTCTGGTGCAGGTTTTCATGTTTGCCCATCTTTGCTTTCTACTCTGCAGCTGTGGCTGACATTTGCTCCTGTGGCTGATAAGACAGCTGCCTACTTCCACATTTCCCTGGAGATGGTCAACTGGCTCTCAATAGTGTACCTCCTCATCTCAATCCCATTTGGTCTGGTGGCAACATGGGTTCTTGACAGCGTGGGGCTCAGATGTGCTGTAAGTTGAACTGTTCTGTTTCTGTCAGGCCTTTTCACCTAGAGATAGCAGTGGCTGCAAAAAGCACTAACATGTATACAAATAGGAGACTTACTGAATGTTGCAGAGGATAAGCATGTTGGAAGGCTTGACTGTAGTTCAGTAATAGCTGTGACATCCCCTCTGAGGTGGGAGGCATTGGAGAAGATGAGAGTGTTTCATCCTTGCTTGCCTTTTCATGCTTCAAGTTTTGTTCTTAGCCAATTGACAAGAACAGATATTGTGTCTCTATGAAGAGCTTTCCGTACTTTGGTAGGGTTTGTTATGCAAATGCTTTAGCACAGACATTGTTTTACAGTTAAGGTAGCAGTCAGGCAGGGTGGAAGCAAGGTACCCATGTCAGCTCCGAGTCTGGTCTATGTTAAGCCAGTTTAGGAATTCTACATAGTCTTCTCAGAAGCAAGAGTGTTGTGGAATGTGGGACTGCAAGACTAGCATGTTAGTGGTACAGAAGAGCAATTGCAGGTTCTGCATGGTGAATGATTCATTATCATGATCTTTGAATTGTCACAACTTGCAAACAGCATGTAATTAATAAACTTTCTGTTTCTCATCAATTTGATAACAATGGTTGTGGTCTTGCTTAAGCTACATTGTGGTACAGTACTCAAGTGGGGCCAGTAAAACAACTTTGTTCCCTAATGAGACAGGTAACTCACTTACTATTGGATCAGGAGCATCTTTCAGGGGCCGAAAGAGGTGAGGGTGGTCTGCCGGTCACTTCCCACACTGTAACACCCAGTATGTGTTGTAGTGCCTGTGCTACTCTGCTGGTGTACTCTCTCACATTAAGTTCTGCCCTTCAGGCTTCAGCATACAACCTCTGGCTGTTTCTGCTTCCTGTAGGTGATCCTGAGTGCATGGCTGAACATGATGGGTAGCATCATTCGGATATTCAGCGTCTTGAGGGTCCTGAGCTTGGGTTCCCAGAATTATTGGTACTTGTTCACTGGGCAATGCTTTTGTGCATTGGCACAGCCTCTTATCATCTTTTCACCAACAAAACTGGCAGCACTATGGTTCCCAGACAACCAGAGGACAACAGCAAATATGATTGCGTCCATGGGTAAGTAATAGCTACAAGTAATATTCCTGCCTCCCAGAACTTGCTAGCACTTTTTTGTCTTTCAGACACAGTAGGTGGAGAAAAACCTCTGTCCTGCAGCCATTTGCCCCTGCAAACACAGCTCCACCCAATAGTCTTATAGCCATGTGCAATACAACAGTGCCTCCAAGGCCTGAAAAACAGGCAGGCATTTCTATGCTGGGGAGTAAGAAGTGGGCCTTAGACTCGTCTAGGTTGCAAATTTCCAAGTTAGGTGCTCAATCTGCTTCCTCTGCTGTGATGCCTAGGTTATCTTTGCCTAAATATCATAGAGGTTGGAGACAGCCCTCACTGTTACTAAATCAGAGTAACACAGGAGTGTGGACACTGCAGCTTGTTAGGAAGGTGTCCAAATTGCACATGATGCCAATGGTTATGGCAGAGTTAAGGCTGCTGCAGCAATTTTGTCCCATTAGTTTGTCCAATAGAAAGGATGAGCATGTATTCCCAATTGGTATGTATCCACACACAGATAAAATATACTCAGCTGGCCAGACAAACATGTTGGAGGTGCTGAATGCAGCAGGACTGCCCTCACAGAGACCATATTTGCCTTGCAAAGTGCCTGGAAGCTGGGAAACTTGAAGGAAAGCACCAGATATGCTTACTGTCATCACATTCATCTCCTGGCGTCATTGTGCCCTGCTAGAGACAGGGTATTTCACTTGACAGACCTGTTTCCTCCCTTGATGTCAGGGGCTTAAACTCTGAGATAAATTAACCAGATAACTCTGAGATAGATTAATGGACTTTAAAAAAATCTACCAAAACCAAGCAGAGTTTGTAAAAAAACCCATTTATAAATTACAGTCAAAAAACCAAAAGCTAACTTGATTTGGGGATAAAACAACAAGACACATTTAATTCACCCCACATAAAAACCAGCATAAAGACTTCACCACACATAAAAACCCCACTAGAAGATATATGGGGATGAATCACATGGTCTTACGTAACTAAGACAAACAGCAATCTCTAACACCTCAAAGAGAAAAGACTTCCAGCCATTCCTGCTTCTTATGGAAGTGTGATGTCCATCAAGTTTATACTCAACGTCCCTCAGTGTCAGAAGGCATTTTAAAACCCAGTTCTCTATTCCATGTGCTTCCACACTAGTCTTCCATTTACAAAATGCTTATTACTACAGCCATCAGTGAGAGAACACTCAGCAAACCATGGAATTCGGATGAAACCTTCCTTATACTAACCCTCAGGGCAAGATGGCTGCCATGCCTAGCATCCCTGCTAAACAGCAGATGAAAGTGAAGAAGAATTAGGAGCTGGAAACCTGAAACCAGAAGCTCCAAACCCATCATTCCAGTTTTGCAGAACCAAAAAATTTCAAAAGTTGACATAGCAATTTCTCAATGCCTCAGTTCAAGAAACCTACTCAAATTTCAAACCATTACACCTGATGTGTTATTTTCCCTTACAGTCAGAATAAACCTCTTCCTCCTTTCTCAAAGGACTTTAGATGTCCCACAGAACTTGTGTGGGCTCTGGCTCCAGATGGGCAATTTTACAGGGCCTACATGTGTGTGGAAGCCCTACCTGCACCTCCAAGCCACTGTCTTGGAATTGTGGGGAAGTGTTAGGCATGGGGAAAACCGCAGTATAGCAACACTCCTACACAGCTTTCCCATTGCTGCTGCAAACACAGAGCATGGGCACCGTTGTTTAGCATAAATGGATTTATGGTGTCAAAACTAGTAAACGCATTTGCACTGAATTCTCTAGAATTGGGTGGAGCTGATGGCTCACCTTGTTTTCTGTGGCTACTAGAGTACTACCAGGGACCACTGGCCACTTGGTCCTTCACTACCCTGAAGAATCCCAGCCTGCAAGCAAACTTGCACTTTTTAAGTGACAGAGCAGCCAAAGCAGCTGAAGATCATTTCTTTCAGATTGTGTCCTCAGTCCTTACAGGACCAAATGGATATAACTATGGTATCTAGTAAAACTGAAGAGCAAGGAACAGTGGAAATCTGGAACCTGAACCTGTTGAACCCATGGCATATTGAGATATCAGTTTGAGGACTGACTGGGCTGTGATTATTATCTGCTACAAAGGGTTTCCATGAGTAATGTCTGGTTACACCCATTACTGTCTGCTGTACAACATAAGGATTTCATTTTGAAAAAGTTTAAATATTGCCTACAGTGAGCGCCTGCCACAGCCCCAGTCATTTTCATTTACTCCATTGGTTAATTACCTTGCTGGCAAATGTCTACATGTTACTTCTTGTCTCAGTGTTCTGTATACCCCAGCTGTTCAGTCTTGTTGCACCTGTTCATCCGGGTAATTATGGACAGATTCACCTCTTTGTTCCTTTGTCTAGAAAGACTGAATGCCTCCAGCCCAGTCATTTTACAGCCACATTTCCTCTCCCCCATGTCTCCATGTCTGCCTTTTGCTTACATGAGCTTTCTCTTAGCTTGATCCAATTTGTGCTTACTTCCTGTGAAAATAATTGTAGAACAGACCATTATCCGTAACAGACTATAAGTGATAGCTGCAAAGTAATATTGCTGCCTCCTAGAACTTGCTGACATTGGTTTGCCTTTCAGATGCAGCAGACATATTAATGTAAGGGAACAGAGCATCTGTCACACCAGCCAGGGATGAGACCTGGGACTGTTCACCTCAAGAAGGTTTAGGAGGAAGTTGTCTGTATGTAGATATGCTTAATGGCATAGGGGTAGTAAAGAAGGAAAAGCACTTCTGTTTGCTATTTTTGCTATACATCAGGACAGATTACATATTTTGTCTCTTCAGCTTAGCATTTACTGAGACAGCCATGTGAGGTTGAGGGGATCATCATTTATAGATGAAAATCAGTTTACAAGAGTTAGGGGTCATAGGGAAATGTTTATAGAATGGACTTCATAATGGTGGGGGAACAGATGTGGAAACATTAAAATAAAACCACACAGTCAGCTTCTCCAAACGTTCCCCTTCTGATTTCTTCATAAATATTTCTGGTCTGTCCTTGCTTATTGCTCTGCTGGACACTGCAGCTGTGGTGCTGAATGGCAGAAGAGGGTGGACATATGACTGACTGCATGAAAAAAAGTGTTTCTGTTTTATTTCCTTCCAGCTAATCCCTTGGGTATTCTCATAGCAAATGTGCTGTCACCTGCATTAGTTCCTGAAGGAAAGCACATCCCATTGATGGTAAATGAAATCTGCTTTAATCAGCCAACCTGGCTGATTTGAGTCCAACTGATATATTTATTTGGAGACAGTGCAGCTGGAAACACTGGTAACATGCCTTTACTTTATGTTGTGTAGCTGGGTGTTTATGCCATCCCAGCAGTAACAGCCTGTGCTCTAGCAAGTGTGGGGATTCGTGAGAAGATTCCTCCAACACCTCCTTCAGCCAGTGCCACTAACTCCACCTCCCAGCCATTCCTCATGGGGCTCAAAATGGTAAGTGTCATAGCACAGAGAGAAGTGCTAGAGTCAGGAATGCAGCCCTAATAGACAAGGATATGCCAGAGAATCTGACAAAGCTGACTCTGAACTGCACTCCACCAAGCCCATCATGGAAAGCCCCTTGAAGGAGACCAGAAATCTTTCCTTAGGGAGTGGAAGCTTCTTGCAGGAAAGCTGTAAGAGACACTATCTGGCCATTCACTGGTGGGCTGGCGTCTGTTTGGCTAGCTCAGACTGGCACACCTGGGCGCATCCAAGAGGACTACACAACCTGAGCCTACTGAAAAAATGTACTAACAGGTAGGACAGCACATAGCAAACTGAAAGAATAATTTTGGCCATGAGATCCTTTTTTCTCCTTTCATCATCCCCATTTTAGCTTGACCTCTGGCTGAACTGACAGGAGAAAGCCAAACTTCTCTAACGATCATAGGATTGGCCTGTCAACATTTCTAACTGAAGGGTCAGAGCCACTGAGCCTCAGTCTGTCACAGCCAGACCTCTTTTTTCCCCCTTCACTTGTTTAAATTATATGTTCACTTCTTTTTCCAGCTCCTGAGAAACAAGCCATACATCATCCTGGCAGTGTGCTTTGGAGGAGGAATTGGGATGTTCACCTGCTTTTCAGCTCTTCTAGAACAGATTCTTTGTGAAAAGGGGTATTCAAATGTGAGTATTCCTCCCTTCCTCCCTATTGTCTATATCGTCAATGATACAATCAAAATTATTTTCCCTCATAAGGAATACAGAGCAAAATGAAGGCAGATGAATATGTTATACTGTCTCATATATTAGTTCTGCACATTAACTAACATAGATTAAGCAGAACATTAATTTAGAGTACAATCAATCTCTCAGGTTAATGGATGATCTGCATTTTCATTACTGCTTATGACCAGGCTTACATTTACAAATGAAAGACCCTTAAATGACTTTTTAGGAAAAGAGGATTGTGTTTTTTCTAAGCCACTTCAGAGCACTGACCTAAAGCAGGATGGGGTCAGCAGGCCCTAGAGTGAATCTAAAGGCAGGCTGATGCAGGTGCCCTTTCCTCTTTGCGCATAAAGACAAGGCATCATAGGAAGTCACTGGTACTGTGACAGTTGAATGCAGCATATGTACAACTGCTTCATCCTGCTTTCCCCCTGCAATAGCAAGGGAATGCCCCAGTTCCTTAATTTCCTCTGAGACAGGCAGCATTTACATCGTAGTGCTTGCATCCGCATGGAGGTCCTCTTAAAACACCTCTCCAGCTGTTGCATGTATACATCTATATGTCTGGTCTCTGTTCATCCTCTCTTAACCTCTTACCAGGTGTGATACCTGACTCAATGCTCAGGTAATGTTTGTACACTCCTTTGACTTTTAACTGGAAACCTTTTAAACTTTGCAGGCTTGGCTTCTGTGCACCATGATGATTTTGTCTGTGGATGATTATCTTGCCCTGGTCTTTTAGTCCACAGGAGCCTTCCTGCATGGCCTTTTCTTTCAGTCTGCCGTACAGGCTCTCTGAAATGTTCACCTGAATTGGCTGAAGTTTCCCTGCTTTCAGGATTGGCGTCTGCATTTTAATTTTCATGGAGCTGAAGGAGCAGGACAAGGATAGTTACTGAGCATGCACTCTATACTAATACTGGTAGCACCTCTCTAATTTAATCTCCTCGCTACATCCAGGCAATTCTGTTTCTCATCTCACACTTCCCTTGTGAAAAGCATCCCAACAGATCAGGCCCATGATCCCTGGTATGAAAAGAACCAGGAGTGTGATTAGAAATAGGACAGACGCCAAGGCAGTGGGACCTGTTACCACCAGTGTAGATAAAGCATCTGACTGTCTCTTGAGGAGTCAGAAACCGTCTTCTGCCTGGGCTGGAGCTTTAATGCCAGGGATCTGCTACTGGTCTGCACCCAGCTTCCTTTGCCAGGTGCACCACTGAGACCTTCAAGTGCTGTGACCCTGCTGTCCCCACACACCTGCAGCAGTAACTGGGCTCCACTCTGATACTCAGAGCCTTGTGGATTGCAATAGCAATGGGTAGGAAAGCTCTTCCTAGCTCAGTAAAGTGACTCACTATGAGCAGGACTGTAGGGCAATGGCATTATAACCTCTTTCCTAACTGCTCTGATTGCTCAGTTTCTTGTTCTCGTGTCTTTCAGGAATTTGCTGGCCTTAATGGTGCACTGTTCACAGTGTGTGGTTTGTTGGGTGCTTTCTTGCTAGGCCTGTACGTTGACCGGACAAGGAAGTTCATAGAATCGACGAAGATTTGTTACTCTCTGAGTGCACTTGCCAGTATCATGTTTGCAGTGGTGAGTTCTCCTTTGCACTGCATCATACTTTGGTCTTAGTTCTGTTGCCTTCTGATAAGTCATCAACTCAAATCAAAGTAATTTCTTGTCATAGTACTCATTAAGCAATGCATTATGCTCTGGGCTAGGAATGTTTTACAAAAAAAAAAACCCAGAACATTTATTGAAGATTTCAGAGTCACTGAGAACCCTGCAACAGACTGCTTCAGGGTATAGAAAAATGTGCATTATTTTAGTTCCTTACATTCTATCACTATGTTTACTTACTGGCTCTGAGACCATTCTTCCCAAAAAGAAATGAAATTGCTCAATATCCATCTTTAAAAAAATCAACAAGAACAACACACATTTTTAATAGTGGTGGCTACCTGGAGTATAAGATTAGCAGAAAGGACCTAGTTATGTGCCTAGTTCTGCAGTGATTCTTCAAGGAGGATAGGGCAAGTGAGATACAGAAAAAGGGGCCACTTGAATCCTGCTAGGAAAGGAATGCAGAACCCTGGAGACTTTAGCCCATTGGGCTGGACAGCATAGTCATCACCAGTGGGAAACATCACCCAGCAGGAACCTGAGCATGAGGCACAGGACTCCTAGCCCTGCATATAACCCAGAATGGTGCAGGTCTCTGCTTTCCCAACAGGCTTGTGCTGTGCGATGTGTGTTGAAAAGTCCAGACTTTCAATACAGCATGATCACACCTACCCCTACGTCAAGATTCTAATGATGCTATCTCCACTTTGAAAACAGACAAATTCAGTGCCTTTCTCAGGAGTAGGGCAAAGTGCCTAAAGCAGATCTTGCATTTCGCCCTTTAGTACTCTGGCATTTGGTGGGGGGATGCTCTGAAGACAATCAGTATTCCTGGGCTCAAGCAAAGCACAGAGTAAGCAAGAGGCTGTGTCAGAAGCAACAAACAAACCTTTCCGTCCTCCCCTTCCCTCTGTTCCCTACATACCATATAGATGAACTATTAGTTCAAAGTAGTGAAAGAAAACCTACCCATCCAAAGCTGCTTGATGCCTTAGTGCTTTGAACTCCTATTCCAAACACACAGATTTTTCCTTTACTTCAGCAGTTTAGCTGGGCCAGGCCTGCTGCAGCCATGCCAGGCCAGACACCTTATGTTACTCTGTAGGATTTTATTTTGTGGTTAAAGAAGCAGATGGTTGCCTTGATTTTAAAGCATTGGCAGGAAAGGCCATGCTTATTCCTGCAGAGTTGGGATAAAGACTGTTGTAGGCACTAAACTCATCTCCAGTGTTTGTGAATGCTTCAGGTGGTTTTCTGTTTGGTTTGAGGATTTTTTTATGGTAAAACCCTAATATTACAAACATGAGTCTTAGCATGGTAAGGAATAGTTTTATTTATCAGAGCTGCAGCAACCCAGTGAATTTTCATACATAACCCAAGGCAAACGCCATGTCTGAAATGTTAGTATACATTGGAAAGAAGGTCTGTGTTTCACTTGGAGCTGGAGGTGTGCTGAGCACACTCCTGATAAATTACTGACCATGAAGTCAAGTCACAGTTATATGGCCACACCAGTGGTTTTCAGGTAATTCTTGCTTAAATTCAACTGCTAAATCTCCATTGTGTAGCCATTTTTTTACTCTAGGGGGCTAGAGGCAGAAGAAAGATTTCAGAGTGGTAGGGAATGTACTGGTGGGAACAGTTAGCCCTTGGGAGTTCTTGCAGGGTATGGATTCAGAGACTTTCTGTGCAGAAGTGCTGACACTGAGACTTGTGTTGCTTTAATGCCTGCAGGTTTCTCGGTTCAGACATCAGGCCATCCTGCTGGCCATCAGCAGCTCTCTTTTTGGTTTCTTTGGTTTTGCCATGTACCCCATTGCCATGGAGCTGGCTGTGGAGTGCTCCTACCCTGTGGGAGAGGGCACATCGACAGGCCTGATTTTTGTTGTAAGGTAAGCAGGCAGGTAAAATGCAGTTAATTCAGTTGACAGCTGAGTTTGGATTCAAACACAAAGAAAGGGGTGTGGGTACAGATAGAGAGGAGCATGAACATCATGCAGTAGCCATCCTGCTAAACATACCTCTGGGGTCCCATGCAAGGAGATCATGGCAAGGAGCTGGCTGGCTGAACCATAGCCCTGAAATACTAAGGGGTTTAAAACAAGGAGGAGTACGCAAAACAAGCAAGAAAGAAGATGAAGCTCTCCTTTACTTGGCACAAAGTGGGATTGAAGCATGACCAGTATCAACTACCTTTGAAGCAGATGGGGCTGTATGCCTGAAAGTAGCACCCATGCCCATATTAGTACAGGGGCCTAAGTCACATCTCAGTGCTCTGCTAAAGATGTGGCTCATCACTCACAGGGCAGTTAGTCACAACTGATGGGGCAGTAACAGGCCTTCCTATGGCCTATTTACATGACTAGGGCTGTCACTGCACTGCAGCAGACTAGTTGGAATGCTAAGCAGTGATACACAGTCCAGTGCCATATGTGTCAGGTGGAGCTGCAGCATCAAAAACCATCAAAAAGTGGTACTAGACAGAGCCTTAGAATGCCATTATCCCCCACTGATTCTGGACTTTGATGCTGCTGCCAGCCAGCTATGAATAATGAGGATGAGGTCATAGCCTGACTTTTTCACAATCTTATCCCTGTATTGAGAGGTGTTTCCAACTCTCTGCTGAGTGACTAAGTCTCACCTCCTTCAAAGCTGTATTTCAACAGCCTTGTATTCCAGAGGGAGTAGGTAGTGGTCCTGCCATGCTGGCCCTATCTCAGGCAGTGTGCTGAAAGGCTGACCAAGAATCCCTGTGAGCAGGACTGGTTAACCAAGTGCCAGAAAGGGGCCTCACATTCCTCCCACTGGGATACCTAGGCTTTTTTTCAGCACTTATGGATCAGGCACGTAACTTCATGTTCATCATCACAGAGTGGCTTGGGTTGGAAGGGACCTCAGAGATCATCTAGTACAAACCTCCTGCCCTAGGCCGAGACATCTCTCACTGGACCAGGTTGCCCAGAGTCCTGTCCAACCTGGCCTTGAACACTTCCAAGGAGGATGCATCCACAACTTCTCTGGGCAACCTGTTCTAGTGCTTCACCACTCACACAGTGAGGAGTTTATTCCTAAGATCCAACCTAAATCTACTTTTGTTAGTTTTAAACCGTCCCCCTTGTCTTATCACCAGAGTCCTTCCTAAAAGGTTCCCCTCCAGCTTTCCTGTAGGCAACCCTCTGTTACTGGAAGGCTGCTATAAGACTGCAGCAGATCCTTCTCTTATCTAGGTAGAACAGCCCCCATTCCCTCAGCCTGTCTTCATAGAAGAGATGCTCCAGCCCTCTGATCATTCTTGTGGTCCTACTCTGGACTTGCTTCAATGGTTCTGTGTCCTTCTTATATTGGGGACTCCAGAATGGGATGCAGTACTCCAGGTGAGGTCTTACAAGAGCAGATTAGAAGGGGAGAATCACCTCCCTTGGCCTGCTGGTGACACTTGTTTTTATGTACCTGTGTATGTGCTTGGCCTTGTTGGGCTGCACTCATGCACTGTCAGCTCATGTTGAGCTTCTTGTCTACCAACATCCCCAGGTCCTTCTTGTCAGGGCTACTGTGAATCCATTCACCCCCTCCCCCACATGTATTTGTGCTTGAGATTGCCCCAACCAAGATGTAGGTCCTTGCACTTGGTCTTGTTGAACCTCATGCAGTTTGCACAGGTCCAATGCTCAAGCCTGTCAAGATCCCTCTGGATGGCCTCCCTTCCCTCTAGCTTGTTGACCACACCACACAGCTTGGTGTCATCAGCACACTTGCTGGTGGTGCACTCAATGCCACTGTCTGTGTTGCCAGTAAAGACATTAAACAGTAGCAGGCACAAAACAGACCCCTGGGAACACCACTTGTAACCAGTCTCCACTCAGACGTTGTCCTGTTGATCACAACTCTTTGATCTTCACTTCTCCCCACAGCCAGATTCAAGGTATGATTTTAATGATTGTCTTACAAGCTTTCACCGTGCGTGTTTCTGAGGATGCATCCTCCACTTGTGCCCCTGACCAGGATGGGGCCCTGGACTGGACAAGTAAGTACATTCTTGGGAAATTAAGCAGTGTCTTTTATTGCACCTTATATACCCCTACTCTCCTCCACTGTGAGGGACCCTCCAAAATGGATTCCTATGGTGGCATATCTCTTGGCCACCTTTCCAAAACTGGTGGTGCACTCCTTTTTGGTCCTGCCAAATCAGGTCTGCAAGATTGAAATAGGAGGACCTCTAAGGTGCCATGCTGGTTCTGTATTAGAATTCCTCTTATGGCCACCCTGCAGAGACCTGAATTTCACCAAATTAAAAGCAGCTCTTCTGTGTTACTGTCCATGTAACACAGGCTATGCTGCTTTGTAGTGTGGGAGGCCAAGACTTCAAATGCATTGAATGAAAGCTTCTTCCCTTACCTCTGCACACACAGCTGCCTGGGATTGTAACAGACTGGTAAAGCATCGTTCCGACTTTTTCCACATTTGCCTTCCTTTCCTAGCTGGTCAGGAGAGGAGACAGCAACTACAAATGTGTTTTCACTGCAGGCTAAATTGTAATCTTGATATCTCAGCTATTTTTTATTATAATATGGACATCAAGTGCTGGGGACATGGTGAGCACAAAAGGCTGGTGAATACCTTTAAAATGTACTCTGCTTGGCTAAGCAAAGACTCTCCAGAACAAGCTTCTCTAGCTGTCAGGGAACAAGGTTTCACAATAACTGTCCCTAAAAAGGGATTGGACTTCTTCACATCAGAAAGCTGGCAACTCTGCATTTCATGAGATGAGAGCTGGATTGGGTATTCATGCGCATTTTGTGGTCTGATACATACAAGGACACCTGTGGAAAACATGGATGTTTTCATTTGAGACATTGCTGGAACAAGAATGTAACTACTTCCAGGACTTTTGCAAAGCCCTTTAGATTTACTCTTTTCTTTCTTCAGAAAAGTTTTTTTCAACATAATTGTTTGATTAAAGTTTATCCTTAGTGAACCTTTTGAATGATATTACAAGCACTGTCTGTGTGGACCTGTCATCGTACAAAGCTCAAGTGTTTTGATTTGGTTTTTCTTCTAACATTCTTCACCATCCCCCCCAACACACAAACCTGTGCAAATACTCAAAACTACACACTTCCACAAACACACTGTAGCACCAGTGGAAGACCTTCAGTCTGTGGGATCATAAAGGACAAGAGTCCTGGAAACTTTCACCCTTCTTCCTAATCTTCTGCCAATGCCAGTGTTATGTGAGACAAGGCTTGGCTCTTACCAAACTGGCATTGCCCCACTGTGAGTCACACACTGTCCTCAGAGGTAACTTCTGGGAGATAACCTAGGCTGTGCAGCTAGCTAGGGAGCTAGAGACCTCAAGACTTTGGCACCCATGGAGCATTGTGAATTCACTGTCTAAAACTGTGCCTTCCTTGCAGCTCCAGTACTGATGCTGGCTGGTCTCTCCAGTGCTATGGCTTGTTTCTACATCATCTTCTTCCACACTAACTACAAGCGTCTCCATGCGGAGACAAACAGTGGTGATTTGGTCAAGGCAGAAGATACAGCAACAGCAGATGTTCCTGAAGCATAACCAGGCCAAAAAGAGGATGCAAGTGGCCCACTCTAAGACGTACTCAGACCTATGGGCAGGGACCATGACTGCAAATGCTCAGGTGTTGCTCTGGGATATCCAAGTCCTGTTATACTACACGCAAGGGCTAATGAAGAGGCATTAGGATACCTCTGCTGTGCACCTCTGCTCAGTCTTGTATTTGTGAGCCTGGGCTGTATGAAAGGCTGTGCTGTCAGTAAGGTTGAAGTGGGACTAGACAACTCTGCAGGTAATGGGGATTTTTAGCCAACTTGATTCAAGCTAAAGACATATTGCAGAGGAGAGAAGGACCATACTTCAGCCATTTTTTGAATTTCGTGAACTTGGATCTAAAGCCATGCCTATCACAGAAATCTTCTGTTTAAAGACTGTGGTTCTTGAGCAGCATAACAACTCTTCCATTCCAAGGTTGGAGCTCATGTGCCCAGCTAAAGGGTAGTAGAAGCAAGAACATCCTTCTGTTGCAACAGGAAAGTGCAGGTATGTGATCTGTAATACGTCTGTTACAATGAGCCATTTTGTCAAGACAACCCATGCCTGAAGTGCCACCTATGGAAGAAAGTATCAGTATGCATCAGAAGTAAAATACAGCAGCATTCCTCACCCTTCTGGTCCCTCCCCACATGCCACAACATCCAGAAGATGCCTGTTTTCTAATATATGTACTAATGCTTATGTTTTTTTTAATAAAGGGTGTTTAAACAAGTGATTAATCTTTTCTCATATTAAACTTTAAAAATATACAGATGCAAGGGTGCATCAGATCTGCTACACAGCACAAACTAAAAGTCTCTGTATTTGGCAGTTGTGCACTAAATTGTGCTCAAAATTATGGCATGCAGCAGTATCTCAGATCCTTAAAATAACAATGTGAAATTGGCTCTAGGGTAGATCTAGAATAGGCTAAAAGCAGTGGAAAAATACTGCTAGCACATGTCTCCAAAATCTGCTGCTGCCTTGGTCAGTAAGATGACTTTGCACCAGCCAGGACACTTTATCCAAACAGATAAACTCACCTGCTTCTATGACTCCAGTGACCCCAGCAGATGCTTCTACAGAAGTTTTATAGAGGTTGCAGGAAAACTGGTACTGCAAAAGTGAATAATCCTGCCCATGGTCTGGCCTCATAAGATGATTTCTGATTGTGTAAAGCCAAAGGAGAGTTGCTAAGGTCAGCCAACTGATCCAATCACAGCTATGCAGTAGGAAGGGATCACCAAGTCCAACTGCCCACCAAAGCAGGACTCATTAAGACACCCTACACATAACTGCATCCAGGCAGGTTTTTAGTATCTCCAGAGGAGGAGACTCAATTACCTCTCTGGGCAGCCTATTTCAGGGCTTTGTAACTCACTGTAAAGACGCTTTTTCCTCATATGTACATGAAACCTCCTGTGTTCCAACTTGTGCCCATTGCTCCTTGTCCTCTCATAGGGAACAACTGAAAACAGTCTGGTTCTGTCCTCCCTACAGCCACACTTCAGGTATCTATAGACATGGATAAAGTCTCCTCTCAGTCTTTTCTAGGATAAGTAGTCCCACTTCTCTTAAACTTTTCTTGTAAGCGCGATGCTACAGGCCTCCAGTCATCTTTGTTATCTGTTGCTACTCTCTCCAGTAGTTCCCTGTCTCTCTTGAACTGGGGAGCCCAGAACTGGACACAGTACTCCAGACAGAACATCACCAGGGCAGAGCAGAGGGACAGGATGACCTCTCTACACCTACCAGCCACACTTTAGAATATCAATGATCTTACTGGCAGCAAGGGTACACTGTTGGCTTATGATTAACTTTTTGTTCATCAGCATTCTGAGATCTTTCTTGTCAGGGATTCTCTGCAATCGGTCTACCCCTAACCTTCAGTGATGCATGGAGTAGCTCTTCCCCAGGTGCAGGACCCTACAGTTGCTCCTGTGGAACCTCTTTAGATTCCTCTTTTCTCAGCTCTTCAGTCTGTACAGGTCACATTCAATGGCAGTACAGCCTGTGTCAGCCACTCCTCCCAAATTTGTATCATCAGCAAATTTGCTGAGGATGCACTCTGTCCCCTCATCCAGGTCACTGATGAACAAGTTGAGCAAAACCAGACGCAGTGCCCTCACTGGTCAATTCTGCACTCTTGATCCTGATCTTTTCAGCTCTGTAACTCCACCAGCTCTCAATCTATCTGACTTGCATTGCGTGAGTATCTTAATGAGAATGTTAATAAGTTTCTCAATGAGAGTGTAAGGTCTTGCTGAAGCAAGGGCATATCAACGCAGAGATTCATACATTACAGGTGCTCTTTCAAATGAAGAGCCACCTCTCTACCCTGTCTTGTTTGCTTGTCTTTGGCTAATACATGAGCCAGCAGTGTGCTCTTGTGGCAAAGAGGGCCAACAGCATCCTGGGGTGGGTCAGAACCAGGGTGGTTAGCAGATGGAGAGAGGTTCTTCTCCCCCTCTACTCTGCCCTGGTAAGACCACACCTGGAGTATTGTGTCCAGTACTGGGCTTCTCAGTTCAAGAGGGATGTGGAGCTGCTGAAGAGGGTCCAGCGTAGGGCAACAAAGATGATGAAGGAGGTGGAGCACCTCCCTTACGAGGAAAAGCTGAGAGAGCTGGGTCTCCTTAGCTTGGAGGAGACTGAGGGGTGACCTCATTAATGTCTACAAATATTTGAGGGGTGGGTGTCAAGGGGATCGAGCTGGGCTATTCTCAGTGTCATGTAGTGATCGGATGAGCGGCAATTGTTGTAAGCTGGAACATAGAAGGTTCCACATCAGCCTGAGAAGGAACTTCTTCACAGTGAGGGTGACGGAGCACTGGAACAGGTTGCCCAGGGTGGTTGTGGAGTCTCCTTCACTGGGGACGTTTAAGACCCGCCTGGATGTGTTCCTGTGTGACTTGATCTAGGTGATCCTGCTGTTGCAGGGGGATTGGACTAGATGATCTTCCAATCTGTAGTGATTCTATGATTCTATGCACGACTATCCCACCATGTCACTGTAACCAAGATGAGATCAAGGGCCTGTGACCACAGATCCCTAGATCTTTCTGCTCATTCCCCACACTGTGTGCGTTAGCGTAGAGGCACTTAGTAGAGTTAATCAAGCATGTGCGTTTTCCTGGAGAGGAGTCAGAAGATGTACCATAGTTACATATAGCCCTGGGGTGGATTGTCTTCTGATTCAGCACACAGATCCTACTGTACAATTCCTACTCTGAACCCCACCCCTCAGATCCTTCATAAAATGAACTTTAAAAGTTCATTTCACTAGGCGGCTACCAAAGATTCCCTTGCCTTTTCCAGACAGGTGTATGCCGTCCCTCCGCAGCAGATTATACTCCCTGAAAGTTGCTCCACTGTCACAAAACCGCAAGCCCTCACGGCAGCACCAACCCCATAGCCGGTGGTTGATGTGTGTTACCATTAAGCGCGGAGCCCGCAGCACTACGCGGTAACAGCAGAAGGTACTTCACGGCTCCAGGACAGCACCGCCTCGCCTGTGGACGGCAGCGCGCGCGCGCATGAAGACGCCCATCGTCCTTTGGTTGAGGGCGAGTAGCGCGCATGCGCACTTTGGCGTCACGCGCCGGGGCGGGGTGACTGCAGCGCCCGCGGAATGGCAGAGCCGAGGTGGGCGGCCGTGGGGAAGAGCGGAGGGAGGAGGGTAGCGGCCCGGCTGTAGTAGTGTCTGCGGGAAGGGTTAGAGAGGTGTGAGGGGAAGTTCAGAAAGGCGGGAAATACGGGCAGAGTAAAGACACCGGGACTGGAAGTGGAAGGGAGGGACCGGGAGACAGAAAGTGAGTCGAGGGAATGGAATAGGGGCAGGGAATGGAGGAAGAGGTGGGGAGAGCAAAGGGGAAATGGGGATGAAGAGGGGGACAGAAAAATAGCCATGAGGAGCCAAACCAAAGGATAAATTCAGCAGGTCTCGTGGGAAGGGAAAAATTGGGATGCAACCAGAAAAGAGGGGCAGAGTGAAAGAGAAAATAAGGGCATCAGACTGAGAAGGAATGGACACACCACAAAAGTGGAAGAAAGTATGGAAATGGGGACAAAACTGCTGAGGTGAAAGAAGTGTAGAAATAGGGAACAGGACCCCAACCTGGGATGCTCTAGGGCTTTCCCTTTGGATTCACCCTTTCAAACAAGGGAAATTACTCCCTTCTCATTACACCACACAGATATCGGGGGGAGCAGTCTGTCCACCTACCATTAGCAGGCGAGGGTTGGAGGGAGTGGTAGCAATTACGGAGACCTGGTGGGACAGCTCACCTAACTGGAATATGGTCATGGACGGCTATGTCCTTTTGAGAAGGGACAGGTCAGAAAGGCAGGGTAGAGGAGTTGCTCTTTATGTGAGAGAACAACTGGAATGCATTGAGTTCTGTCCAAGGGCAGCAGAGGAGACTGTTGAGAGTTTGTGGGTGAGGATTAAGGGGCAGGCTGGCACGGGTGACACTGTTGTGGGTGTCTATTACAGGTCTCCAGATCAGAGTGAGGAAGTTGATGAAGTCTTCTGCAGCCAGCTGGCAGCAGCCTCACAGATGCAGGCCCTGGTTCTCGTGTGAGATTTTAACTACCCAGATACCTGCTGGAAGACCCACTCAGCCAGCCACCCACAGTCCAGAAGGTTCCTCAAGTGCATTGGTGACAATTTCCTGATGCAGGTGGTGGAAGAGCCCACTAAGAGAAGAGCACTGCTTGATCTTGTACTCACCAACAGGGCAGGTCTGGTTGAAGTAGTGAAGGTTGAGGGCTGCCTTGGTTGCAGTGACCATGAGATGGTGGAGTTCAGGGTCTCATGTGTTAGGAACAGAATAGCTACCAGAACCACAACCCTGGATCTCAGGAGGGCCAACTTTGGCCTTTTCAAGCAATTGCTAGGGGACATCCCATGGGACAGGGTACTGGCAGGTAAGGGAGCTCAGGATAGCTGGCTAACATTCAAAGACTGCTTTCTTGCAGCACAAGATATGAGTATCCCAACAAAGAATAAGTCAAGGAAGGGAGCCAAAAGACCCATGTGGTTAACCAGGGAGCTGCTAGGCAAGCTGAAGAAGAAGAAGCAAGCCTATAAGTCATGGAAGGAGGTGATGGCCACTTGGGGGGTGATTTGGTGAGAGAGAGAATGTAGGGATGCAACTAGAAAGGCCAAGGCCTCCTTGGAATTAAAGCTTGCAGGAGAGGTCAAGGGCAACAAAAAGGGCTTCTTCAAA
>VXBP01000397.1:0-72543 GCA_013400115.1 Rhinopomastus cyanomelas
CTATGAGGTCTCTTCCGACTTTGATAATACTGTGACACTGTGATACATCACACATCTGCATGACTATGTGCCTGGCTCAAAGGAGGCCTGAACATGAGAGACAAAAAAAAGCCTGGCATTTGTGCAGTGTTCTACTCTTGTGTGTCACTGCTATGCTCCCTGCCTTTGGAGCACTGATGTCTCCTGAGGGCAGAAAGGAGGAGATGAAGCAGGGTGTCCTGTCAGGACAGGAATGCCTTAGTGTGACCTAAGCAAGGATAAATCACTGGATTAGATACCTGCTTTCTACAGAGTCACACAAAACCCCTGCCACAACATAACCAAACATTTATCTGTACCATAGTAGCTGTGCATAAGCAATGCACCACTTACTTACTCAGAATATGTGTGGAGAACACAGGTATGTTTCAGGGTACTTTGATGCTGTGCAGCTGGTAGAGCAGCAGACTTACAGTCTCAGGGTCATGAGTTTGTGTCCTGCTGCCTGCTGTGCACTGGGTGACAGTATTTTTGTCCTAGTTTAGATAATTTTGTGACAATTTGATTTCTCAGGGTCACCAAAATGCACAGAGAAACAAGAAGCAAATGTTATAGTAAAGAAGAGATTAGAAATTTTATTGAAAGAAAGTAAAAAAAGAGTTTAAAGGGTAGAACCATGTCCAAGGGCTTTCGCCACCTTTGGCTTCTTTTCCCTTGACCCCCTTTCTTTCTCCCCTCTCCCAATGCAAATACATCACTGACTAAAGCACTAAAACACCGATCTTCTTGGAGAGAAAGAGAGAGAGATGGAGAGAAAGAATTAACTGTTTTTCACTGGGTGTTTGCTGCAATGGCTGCCACAACAGACAGACCAGAGAGAAGCCAAGGTGGACTCTGAATGGCTGAAAGCAAACAACTTTCTAGATTCCAGAAATTACTTTGGGTGAACAGGATTATGGGAAGGGACATCTGGCTGTCTCATATCACATGGAAACAGAGTCAGCAAAATTAAGGTGGTGCATGAGTCACGCAACATTGAGGTGGTCTCATTTCCCTGTGACACTCTCCCAGGACTATGGACATAATATAATCTTTAGTTATTTGTTTACTACCATCTTTTACTGAAGTGGTTTCAGACAACAGCCTCTAAATTAGGTCTATGAAGCACAATAGATTTATGCCTGCTAAAAGAAAACATAGGCTCCTCCATTATTAATACATAAAGCCTGGAGACGAAGTCACAGCTGTATGATGATCTATTTTGGTGGACTACACATTCTTAAGTCCCAGCCTTGATCTTTTAAACTACCAAAATCGCCATAAATATTAGATGATGAACAAGCTCATAAAAAGAAAATGCAGAATATGAATAGAAGGAGAGCAAATGTGTGATTCAATTTTTAATTACCATTACCTTACTCTAAAGTCGAGTTCATCTTGTGTAAGACAGAAAATAATAAAAAAAAAATTCTCACTATAACTTGATCAAAATGATGAGCATCACATACTTTCGGGTATAATTTTTTAAGGAAAGGAATCATAATTTAAAAAACCCCACCAGAACACAAGAAATAAGGTAGAACAGTCTGGTTTTATTACCATATGTAATCAAGAGTTTTTATTTCCCCTTTTCTCCTCCTTCTTTCTTTTTTTTTTTTACAACATACATTAAGTTGTGAATCATATGTTAGGGAGATGTGGAAATGAAGGGAAACTGGTGATATCACAATACTTTACAACTTTACAACAAATGAGAGTCTGAATTTGTTGCATCTACCAGTGTATATCAAGGGTGGAAAGCAAAGGCACACATAGGTTCATGAGCCCCTCAAAACAGAGGGTGGAAGGGAATCAGGGGTTGGGAAAAGATGAAAACAGAAGATCCACCGAGTATGAAATGCATGTTTCAAGGTCAGTCTGGTAACTTGTGTGGTGCACATCGTGAAGGCTTATCACTGCGCAAGCTGTTGCCATTATTACTCATCTCTGTATTTTGGGAGAACGCTTTGCGGGGTAATACCAAGGGGACCTGCACGTTTGGTGCTCCAGGGGCTTGGAGCTTGGTAAAAAGGTTGCAAGTTGGTTGTCTTTAAAAAAGTTACCTTTATACCTACTGTATTCAAAGGGTTTTCTGTGTATTTTTATTAAAACTACAACATTACTTTGGATACAGATCTATCTACTCCAGTCTGCATAGTTCACTAAGGGTGAACAGAACTGTTTCTTAAAAGAAGCCATGATGAAATGAAAGAACATGCAAACACCCTTGTTACACACTTTGGTCTAGACCATCCAGACTTTATATATACCGTCTATAAGCTAATGGACTTTAAATCTGTCTTTTCAACCATCCAGAAACAAAACAAAAACCCTGATAAACAAATGGAAGTATAAAATTTTAAAAACAAATTGAAACAGAAACAACCACCTTACTCAAACATACTGTTCAGTAGATATATATATATATATATATATAAAAAGCTTAGAAGTGATCCCCATCATTTTTCTACAGTATGTCAACACAGTTATTGAAACAGATTCAAAACACATCTAAGTTTTTGCATAAACTGAAAGACTGAAAAGGAACTTACACACCTGCATGTGCACACACTCACACATACACACACACTCACACACACACGCACGCGCATGCACACACCTGCGCACACCCACTCCCACACTAGCTACATGCACAGTCACACAAAAGAAACAAAGGAAAAAAGAATAGATTTTTTTTTCCCCGAAGAAGTACATGCAGCATCCTTCTGGAGCAGCAGGTAGCTACAGCAGGAGCCTGCCTGTCTTAGCTCCGTTTGCCCTGCGCGCAGCAGGATGTGTGGCTGGGCTTTCTTCAGGGCTTGGCCCCTGTCATCAGCACTGTCCCCAGCCAGGAGAGACACACGAACCTGATGGACAAGAGTGTTGGTCACTTCCCTGCTGCCTAGTGTGAATGAACCCCCTGCTGACATGCAGTAAAGGGGGAAGCAGGAGGTGGGGAAAGGCAGAATCCCCAGCGTGGTGACTTGGGAGAATCCCCGCTTGTGGGTGGTTTTGAGAGAGGACTTGGCACAGCTAGAAAGTCAAATTGAAGTGGAGGGTATGGTGCTAGTTTAATTTCTTGAGGGACACAGGGTTATGAAAATAACCACCATGTTCTTCTTTCAATGTCTTTACTTGAGTTCTTGAAGGGGCTTGGAGGAGAAAGGATCAATAAATATTTGCATTACTCAAAGGGGAAAAAGAAAAAGGTTTTACACACTACAGCTCACAAGTATACACAACTGAGGTGTAAGGCACAAATTTACATGTGGAAGAAAACAGGCTATTCACAGATATATTCCCACGAAAAACCCGTGTAGTAAGACCATAAGTTATGCATGGTAACAGCCGGCATATTAACTAGTTCACACTGTTTGAGGATTTTGTTTGCCGTCTCACATGCAAGGTGAAATGAGATGGCACATCACAAGCTGGTGCCTTCACAGAAAGTATTAGCTACTGACAAAGCCATGTTGATAGCAATGATGCACAAATGTGCGGCTTTTAAGAGTTTCTCTTGCAGTTTCTTTAGAAGTTAACTTTGCAGTATTTTGCTTGTTGCGGTCTTAGGTCAGAGGCCCAGCCAGCTAATTAGCTGAGAGACTTAAATAGATATCCCCTTTTTTTTCCAGCTAATCAGGCATTCCAGGCACAAAGTTCAGAATTCCAGCTCCAACTTATCTAACTCAATGAATTTATTGGAAAAATAAAAGAGTTTTAATTACTCCAGTTAATGGGTTTCATGTTAAATAGGTATAATTTTCAAGGTAATTCTCCAAAGAGCTGCTCACAGGATAATATGCAGAAGTAATTTCCTTAGGAAAAACAAGTTTTACAATAAATAAGAGGAGTTACTTGCGTTAACAGTCATGTGTTATTCATTAAAAGAGAAGGGTAGCAGAAATCTATGACATAGTTTGCCCAACATGGCATTTAACTGCGGTAACCAATTGGCTGTAACACTGACGGGCATCATTTCACAGTACCTGCATGTAGTAAACTTCTGCCATTGGTAAGTCAGAGTTAGCTTTATCAATGAATTCTTTTTTTTTCCTTTTTGTGTTTTTTTTTTCTTTTTAAAATCTGCTTTTGTAATTGTTTGTTTTGCTTTTCAGAGCACTCTTTCCCAGTTCAGGAATGCACTGTGCAGTTGGGGGCAGGGGGTGAAATGTTACAGTCATCTTTCACCTGTGTGCTTTTGGCTCAACGTTTGTAGTGGCTAGTCTTTTGAGCAAAGAACTGGCAGGTTGTTGGGGTGAGTCCTGCAATTGCAAACCTTCAACCATGGGTGATATGGCTCGGGTTTAAAAAAATATTCCACTTTTCCCAGAGAGCAGAAATCCAACAAATCTTCACCTTGCAAAAACTATCTTCTCAGAGGAGCAAGCGGTAACAGTTGCAGAACATGAGCTCTCAAGGGCAACCTCTGCTTAATTGCTATCCTCCCCCCCCGCCCACTCTGATTATGTACATGCATCGTTGGGCTTCATGGACGTGGAAAGTGGAGCAAAGGAAGGTTTGGGAGGTACGTCCGGCTTTAGCGAAGGTGTGCGTTTTAACCCTGATCTCGTCAGTGAGTTGTAGGTGGTGAGACTCGGCTGCCGAGATACAGTCACAGCCTGTGCCTGAGCAGCGTGGACTTGTATCGAGTCCACTCGCTGTGGGGCTGGTGGTGGGTTGTCACCCCGGCCAAAGCTCTGATTACGGGAGAGGTGGGATGAGTTAGAGGAGTTAGTGTTGTTTCTTTTGAGGGGTGACGTCTGGTGACTTCTCGTTGGTGAGTTTGTAGAGTAGCTTCTCTTGTAGTCCACGTTGTAAGCAGAGGAGTGCATCTCCAGCCGCTTGCTCAGCCCACTCTGCGAGAGCGACGTGCTTGGGGGCCCAAGGGAAGCTTCCCGCTGGGGTACTTTTGGTGGCATGCTGTCAAGATTTTCCACCAGGTTAACCCCATGGCTGGGGCTTTTGCTACTGAGATGATCCTTGATAGTTTTGTATTCAAGGGTGGCATTCTGGTCCTCCACAGACATCTGAGCCCCATCACTCATTTTTGGCTGGTCAACGTACTCATGCTGGTAGCCTTGCTGGGCTATGGGCAGGACCACAACACTGGGAATGTGGCTAGGAGAAGCCCTGAGAGGCAAATCAGTTGGGATCACAGGTGAGGCCATTGGGGGAATATCTTTTGTGCAGGCATTGATGAGGTTCTGGTTTCTCTCCCATTCTCTGCTGCCACGGCTGGGCTTTCTCTTCTGTTGCAGGGTTGGGGTAGACTCAGGGGTTGGCAGGGCAGCAAGGTCCAGATGGTGCTGGTCAGCTTTGATTAGCATCTTGGCTGTGGTGCCTGGGGTAGCCAGCTTGCCATTGTGCATCAGAGGAGTTAGGATGGCTTCAGGCTTTGGCTCCTTGGACTGAGCATCCCCAAAGAGGCCACTGAGCTTGGTAACACTGCTCATGGAGCCGCGGCGTGAATGGGTCAGATCCTTCTCCTTCCTCTGCACAGCAGCCATGTCTCTGCGGCGGTGGTCACAGATGCAGTACACTATGATTCCTGAAAAGATGGCCCCCATGACAAAAGCAAGAATAACAGCAACAGCCAAGAGGGTGACCGGCACCAGCTGATCATGACCCTTCAAGTAACTCTCACGAATCACTCCTGCAAAAAACAGCATACAGTGGTTAAACAAACTAAGGACAAGGAAAAGCTACTGATCATTAACTACTTCATTCAAAAGCACACCTTGGATGGCTTGTTTGTATTTTGCATGGTGATTTTTGATCAGCTTGCCCAAATTTGGAGACATGTTGTACCTGCCAGCCACCTCTAGCTTGTGCAACCTTGGATTTTCAGTTACAGCTTCAGTTCTGCAGCTGAAGACTATGAATTTCAGGACAAGACAGAGAATTTACTGGCAGGGCGAGTACTCTTGATTTGAAATCTTGGCTATGGGCAATGCACTTGAGCAAATGAGAGCTATTGCTTCTCCTCTTTTGACATACTGCTCATTCCTTCCCTCCCTCTATCTAATCTCTCCTCATTGAATACCACCTTGTTTTTACTATGCTAAACCATCGAAAAACCTTTACAACAAGGAGACAGCAGCTCTGCAAATACTAGAGAAGCACATGACACATTTGTTAAGGCTTCTTTTTCTGCGTGTCTTTCTGTTATCTTTGCCATGTTAGTGTCACATGCCTGAGCTTCAGGAGAATGCTTAAATAATTGTGAAAGGTAAATGACAGTGTTGAACTCTATAGAGTCTGATAGATGACTGTCCCTGTTGCTTTGATTTTAAAAGCTCTCTCTTATTCTGACGACACGAAAAAGGTGACCTCTGTGCTGAAGCCTATGGTATCTCGTCTGAACGCCCTGACTCTGAGGGGTCATCTTGTGGTCCAATGCTGCGGTCAGAGGCCATTGTTAAATCTTACTTGTCCTCCTAAATGCACACTGTCAGAGAAGGTATCTTTAGCAGAGTGCACCTCTTCTATTTGAATTCCCTAATACAGCATGACATGAATCATTACCCTGAACTTCTGAAGGAAGTAGTTTTTTCTGACACAGCTGGGCACCAAGCCAGCAGCACTAATGACACACAAGTACAGAGCCTTTAGTTTACTTTTAAAAAAAAAATTTGGTTTGTTCTTAGTGCTTAGCAAGGAGCAGCACCAGCCTGACAAGGAGCTGAAGGAACATCTCTCCCACTTCTTTCTCCAGAGAGGGTCCAAATGCCAGGGCATTTCAAGCTCCACATGCTCAAAGGAAATGTAATTCTGGTCCTTATTACAGGAGAGACAGTGACAGAAAATGTACCTGCAAGACTCCTGAGACTTCATGAAGATGCAAATCTTTAATATCATAAATCAACTCCTAGAATAATGCCTTTTCATGAATCTAACAGAGAAGGTATTGATGGCCCAGACTTAGAACAAACATAAAATATTCCTCAGCAAACTATGTCAAAAGAGCATTGACACACTGTTACTATCCCACAGAAACCTCTGCTATATATTCTGTCTGGATACAGTATTTATTCCATAGTACATATTTTTCTGTCCCTATTTAATTGCAGTGTTTAGGTGAATGAGGGCTATTCTCTTGTAAGGTAAGAACTTTAAAAGCAAAAAACCAGCTCTTGAAATCATAAGCCCCTGCATGTGATGTCACAGCCGGTTGCCATGGAAATCACTGCACTATGACAAATAAAGGGGTATATATATATATATAAAAATTAGAATGTGTCCAAATGAGAGCAATAGAGATGGTGGAAAGACTACAGGGCAGGACTGATAAGGCAGAAGACACCTGGTTTGTTTAGCTTACAGCAGGGGTCCTCAAACTTTTTAAACAGGGGGCCAGGTCACTGTCCCTCAGACACTGTCGGGGGCCAGTCACTGTCCCTCAGACAGTGTCAGGGGCTGGACTGTAGTTTGTCCTGCCTGAGTGCCTAGCTGCATAGTCAGCAGGAAGAAGCCAACTGCATCTGCTCGGGGTGTGTGGGGAGGAAGGCGGATCTTCTCTGGACATGGTGTCTGGTTTATAATATAATTTCTTCTTTGGCATGAATAACATCCATATGTGTTTAGTTATACAAGAACCTCCAACAATTTTAACCTAAATGTAAGAAGATGGGAAATATTTAACGCTGCTTTAGTGTTTCCAGAATGAGTACAATTAAGCAATGAAAAAGTATAAGGCATAATCAGCATCCTACTCTCAGGACCGCGGGCAGGAAAATTCTAATATGAAACAGGCAGTAATTGTCAATCAACATCTCAAGCTCCTAGCATCAGTAGTAACTGCTTTTACAGACTGGGATGAATAAGGAAGTGTGTGATGCCAGCTATGTCTCCCAAACAAGCAAAGACAGAGGACAGTGTTTGTGCTACTTCGCAGACTGCACTGTGTGTGTGCTCTGATCTTTTCTGCAATTCTTTAGAACAAATAAAGGCTCACTCCAGAATTATTCACTAGCACTCACCATTGAAAGATCTGAAATACAATGAGAAAATTACCAGAAAATGTAGGTCCTAAAATTCTGAAAGGCAAGTATTTGGATTCCCAGCTTTGAGGAAATACCTGCTACAGAGAAGTCTTATAGCTGTATATTATCTACTATTCTTGTAATCTCACATAAACAATAAAACAATCATTCAAAATTAAATATTTTTAAATATTATATCTAGCACTTTGCTGTTTGCAGTATGTTCTTCCCAAATGTGAAAATATGTTGCTTATTTCACTTTATGTGGTCTCAACCGCTCAGCCATACTACTGACTGCTTTCTGTAACACATGGAAATGTGTCACCATGAATAATAACCAGCTATTTAGAAAGTGATACTTTTGCAGAACTACCTGTATTAATATCACAGGCAGAGGTCTAAAAAAACTTGAAGGAGCTAGAAGAGGTTAAATATTTGCATCTTCAAGAGTCATACCTTACATGACACTAACATCACAAACACGCTGACATTTCTGTCTCTCTGAAGTCTTCCAGATAGGTCAAGCTCTGTCCTTTACAAATCATAGAATCGTTAAAGTCAGAAGAGACCTCCAAGATCATCAAGTCCAGCCATTAACCCAGTGCCATCATAAACCACTAACCATGTTCACCTGTGTGGTTTTCTAACTTCTCCAGGGGTGGTGACGCCATCACTTTCCTAGGCAGACTGTTCCAATACCAGACCAGTCTTTCAGTACATAAATATTTCCTAATATCTAAGCTAAACCTCCCCTGGCACAGCTTGAGGACTATTTGAGGACTTGGGAGAAGAGACCAACACCCACCTCTCTACAGCTACTTTTCAGGTAGTTCTAAATGGTAATCTCCTTTTCTCCAGACTAAACAAACCCAGTTATCTCAGCCATTCCTCCTAATGCTTGTCCTCCAGGCCCCTCACCACCTTTGTTGCCTTTCTTTGGACATGCTGCAGCATCTCATATGGAGGTGCCCAAAACTCAGTGCAATATTCCAAGGGAGGCCTCACTAGTGCTGAGTACAGGGTGATGATCACTTCTTTAGTCCTGCTGGCTGCACAATTTCTGATTCAGGCCAGGATGCAGTTGGCTTTCCTGGCCAGTTGGGCACAGTGCTGGCTCATGTTCAGCTGGCCGTCAGTCAACATCCCTGGGTCCTTTCCAGCCCAGCATTTCTCCATCCACTTGTCCCCAAGCCTGTAGCATTGCATGGGGTTGTTGTGACCAAAGCGCAGGACCCAACACTTGGCCTTATTAAACCTCATACAATTGACCACAGACATTGGTCCAACCTATCCAGATCTCTCCGCAGTGCCTTCCTACCCTCAAGCAGATGAACACTCCTGCCTAATTTCATGTCATCTGCAGACTTGCTCAGAGTGCCCTCAATGCCCCATCCAAATACCTGATAAGGATGTTAAACAGGCCTGGCCCAAATACTGATCCCTGGCGAGCATTGACTGCAACCAGCCACCAATGTGATTTAACTTCATTCAATACAACACTCTGTGCTCGGTCCTGCAATTTATTACCCAGTGAAGAGTCTACCTGTCTAAGCCTTGAAATGCCAGCTTCTCTAGGAGAAGGCTGTGTCCAATGCTTTACTGAATCTAGGTAAACAACAGCCTTCCCTTCATCATCCCATCACTAGCTGGGTGACCTGGTTAATACAAAAAGTTCAGGTTAGTCAAGCAAGACCTGCCCTTCATAAACCCATGCTGGCTGTCCCTGATCCTGTGGCTGTTCTGCACTTGCTGTGTGAGCGAGTTCAGGATAAACCAGTCCATAACCTTCCCTGGCACTTCCATAACCTGCCTGGCTGATAGGCCTCCAGCTGCCCAGGTCATCCTTCCACCCCTTCTTGTAGATGCACATCACATTAGCCAGTCATCTGGAACCTCCCCTGATAGCCAGTGTTGATAAATGATGGAGAGTGGCTTTGTAAGCTTCTCTGCACTTTCATATGGATCCCGTGTGGCCCCATAGCCACGTAGCAGGTCCCTAACTGCTTCCTCTTGGATCATGGAAAGTGTATCCTGCTCTCCGTCCCTGTTTTCCAGTCGAGGAATCAGAATAGCCTGAGGATAACTAGTCTGGTCAGTAAAGACTGAGGCAAAGGAGGCATGAGGCGCCTGAGCCGCCTTCTCATCCTTGGTAATGATATTCACCTCTGTAAGGGGTGGAGATTCTCCCTGACTCTCTTTTTGCCATTGATAAATTTGTAGAAACATTTGTTGTCCTTTACTACTGTGGCCAGTTTGAGCTCTACATAGGCTTTTGCTTTTCTGATTTCCTCCTTGCATGCCTTAGTTAGATTCCTGTACTCATCTTGAGCTGTCTGCTCTTGCTTCCAAAGATAATAAACATTCCTGCTTTTTCTGAGGCTCAGCAGAAGCTCCTTGTTGAGGCAGGCTGAATCACAACTGTGCTTATGACTTCAGAGTCTTCCCAGATATGGTGTACTATTATTTCTGGCTACTGAAAAAGCTAGGCTGATCACCTGGCATTGGTCACTTTTCATGGCCATCCTAGAGGCAACCTGATCCTTCCTCCTCCACTAACTTCCTGTAATTTCATCCCATGTTTTTTAGTATGTGTATTGTAACAGCACTACTCACTTTCTCAGTCAGTATGCCATGTACTTTAGCGGGCTGGAACATGCAGAATCACTTACTTATCTTTAATTAGATAAGTAAGAAGATACAGCATTGTTTTATACATAATTCATTCTTTCTTCCAGCAGACCTTGTAGGTAAGGTATGGTGTTGGATGCTTAAGAGGACACTAGGAAATATGTTTCCAAACCTTCAGATTGTTTCAATCCAGAAATGAATATGTGCTCAGATAAATTACATGAGTAGAGTATTGATCCAGCTTATTCACTAGAACAAGATAAGAGTCAGATTTGTCGCTTGTCTCTGGGTGAAAAAAAACAGAGAAAAGACCAGAGGTCACACATATCTACTCTACACTGGATCACCATAAGCAAGAAGTAGATGAGGCTTCTTCTTCTAATGAATTAACAAGCATATTCAAAGGTTAGGACTGTACCTCTATATCTTCCAAAAACAAGTTTAAAAGCAAGTTGTGCACAGTGTTGAAAATACTAGTGTGAATGGAGCTATTCTGAGCTTCTAATTCTAAAAAGAAAGAACATCTGAGGGCAGAAATGTAATCAGAATGAAATAATAACAAAGGAATAGAATTCATAATGCTAAAGAACACATGGTATGAGCACATCCAAAGGAGAATAATTAACATTGGTACAACAAACTTGGGCAAAGGAGGTCAGGTAAGGAAAGACACAGAGACTGAGTCATTTACTTCTTTTCCTCCTTAATTTTTCAGTAAAAATCCACACACTGATCTGTAATCAGAAAAGTAACAAAGTCAGGGAATAAGTGTTGACCAGAACAGATAAAAGAGATAAAATATTTAGATATAAGTGGTTTCAAATTGTCTTAAGGAATTTCTAGACACTGTGCAAAATGTGAGAATTGTGAAAATGCTGGAGGAAGACTGAGCATCAAGAGCTCTTGAAAAGGACAAGCATGTTATCTACTTTTAGAATTACTCAACAAGAGGACTTAATGAAAGACAAACTGTAAGTGAAGCTTTAGAATGGGAATGTCACCAGAACACATGACTAAACAATTAATTTTATGAGTTATATTCAAAGGATGATAAAGTAATTCTAAGGGAAAAAAAATCAAAGCAAATGTGGCAATAATAATTTCCATTAAAGAAGACCAGCTTCCTTTCTTGACAGGATAAATGGCTTACTTTTTATGGGGAAACATTAAGTATGATACCCTTTGACTTCTGTAGGGGCTTTGACTTTATTTCTCAGAAGCAAATGAAAATGAGCTAAAGCCTGTTGAAAAGCTGCAGTTAAAAACCACTAAACAAGTACTCAAAAGTAGTAGGAAAAGATCTGAAGAGAAGTCTGTCTCAGGAGAAATTAGGAGGCGTTTGCAGAAAAGAGACCCCAACTCCGGAGGCCCAGCAAAAGATCTGTGTCCTTTAGGCCTTCACAGTATAAAAAGAAGCACAACACAGTGAAGCCTTAATTTCTTTTTCTCACCTGTGATCAGGGACACGGATGTCAGAACACCAAGAAAAGTCCCTCTAGGTCTAGGTTCTGTCACACAGTTTGCAGTGCGCACAAACTGAACCGTTTATAACCGTCTGTTATTGCTTGATGAACAAGAACAAACAGCAAATAAACTGTCAGTGTGAAGAGTGGAATGTGAGGCTGGTTAGTGATACCATAACATGGATTCTGCCCTCTTTCAAAGCGAAGGTGACGTTAGTGAGAATAACCCACAATACAGAGACCAGTCCTGTCTGTTACAGTTATCTGGTCATGTAACAACAAGGTCCTGCGTGCGAATAACCTAGTTACCCATCACCAAAAGTAACATCTTGCAGTGTGAGCACTACAGTTAGCTGCACTGTGGAGACAAAGATTCCTCTGTTCCAGAAATAATTTATGCCTGCAAGAATTGAAACTTGGACAGTGAGATGAATCACCTGTGTCCAGCTTTCAAAAGTTGTCTGGTAAAAAAAGTAATAACCCTTAGTGGTGGAACACATGAAACTGAGACACTGAAGTGGGACATGAAGAATGATGTTTTGGCAGTCAGGAAGCGAGGGGTAACTATCACAGAATAAGGTAACATCTATGTCTAGACCACACATTAAAAGGAGTCAGGGAGTGGATATCATTGCTGTCTTGAACTTCACTTCTCTAGCTAAATGAGAACCCACTTCCATCTTGAACACCTCCAGAATCATTTGATACTTTCCACAGCCCCAGCCATTGTTCCAGGAAGGCACAACGATCTATTTACTGTTGCTATTTAAGGGAAAAACCTGGCAGTTAATTTCATTCTTCAGTGCAAGCTTCTCTGCCTTATGTACATCTCCCTCTGCTTAGACTTGCAAGAAATGCTGGCATAGGCTCATTATGAGTGGAGGTGTTTATGGTTTTCAGAATACCTTTTTTAAGTACTGCTGAATAGGTTTTCAACATGTGTCTCCAGGTGTTAGAACTGTGTTTACAGGCAGCTTCATGCTGCTAAAAGACTATTTCAGCCTGCAAAATCCCTGCAGGTATTAATAAGATTTATTCCTCCTTTTTAACAAGTAAAAGGAATTTAAAAAATCAGATGAAGGTAAACTCAACACTGAGATTCAAAGTGACAGCAGTTTCAGGAGTGACTAGAGTCTACCATGCCTCATTGTGATCTGACTGCCTGTTTTTTTTGAAGACATAGTTTCAAGGTTTTACATAAACCAATTGCATTGTAATCCAAATGATCTAATCATAGAATCATCGAGTCATCATGGCTGCAAAAGACCTCCAGGGTCATTGAGTCCAACCTTTTCTCCTAGTATCTAACCGCTAGACCATATCCTCAAGCGCCACGTCCACTCTTTCCTTAAACACCTCCAAGGTTGGTGACATCACCACCTCCCTGGGCAATCTATTCCAGTATCTAATCACCCTCTCAGTAAAAAATTTCCTTCTAACATCCAATCCAAACCTGCCCTGACACAACTTGAGGCCATTTCCTCTAGTCCTATCATCACTAATTGGAGAGAAGAGACCAACACCAGCCTTGCTACAACCTCCTTGAAGGTCGTTGTAGAGGGCAATAAGGTCCCCTCTCAGTCTTCTCTTCTCCAGACTAAACAACCCCAGCTCCCTCAGCCACTCCTCATAGGGCATGCCCTCCAGCCCCTTCACCAGCTTGGTTGCCCTTCTCTGGACTCGTTCCAGCACCTCAATGTCCTTCCTGTACTGTGGTGACCAAAACTGGACACAGTACTCAAGGTGCGGTCCCACAAGTGCCTAGTATAGGGGCACAATCACCTTCCTGCTCCTACTGGTCACGCTGTTTCTGATACAGGCCAGGATGCTATTGGCCTTCTTGGCCACCTGGGCACATTGCTGGCTCATNGAGCCACCAGCTTCTCCAGCACAATGCTGTAGGAAATGCTGTCAAATGCCTTCCTGAAGTCCAGGTGGACAACATCCACCGCTTTTCCCTCATCCACTAGGCAGGTCACCTGATCACAGAAGGAGATCAGGCTGGTTAAACAGGACTTGCCCTTCATGAACCCATGCTGGCTGGGCCTGATCCCCCCATTGTCCTGCACTTGCCATGTGATCACCCCCAAGATGAACTGTTCCATGACCTTCCCTGGTACCGAGGTCAGGCTGACAGGTCTGTAGTTCCCTGGATCATCCTTCCTGCCCTTCTTGTAGATGGGTGTCACATTGGCAAGTCTCCAGTCACCTGGGACCTCCCCCATTGACCAGGATTGCTGATAGATGATGGAGAGAGGCTTGGCAAGTTCCTCTGCCAGCTCCCTCAGCACTCTTGGGTGGATCCCATCTGGCCCCATAGGCTTGTGAGTATCCAATTGGTTTAGAAAGTCATTAGTTAGCACTTTACTTGAACTAATTATCTGAAAACAGTAAGCAAGCTTTTCCTATATCTTCCTTGCTGCAAGGACTTGTCTTGCTGACTCAGTGGAATTCTAGCCAGTATCCATTTCCTGGACTCCTGGTGTCATCAGCTACAAAAAACCAGTTCAAACATTCATAGTTAAAGCTGCTGGCAAATGTGATTGGTTGGGTTTTTTGATTCAGCTTGCAGTAAAGCTGTATTGTTGATTTATAAAGATCTGTGACTGTAAGTTTTGCATCATTGACAAGAACAATCCACCTCCTTTCAGATTCTGTCTAACAGGTCTTAAAGCCAGTTGCTCTAACTAGCAGTCTGAGCTATCCATCAAACAAAAAGTGGATGGTTGTTCTTGGAGAGAAGAATGACTTTGGAAAAAAACCCTAAAACGTTCAGTTACAAGAGTTCTGAGGAACACTGGATGTATGAGGAGAAATCATATTTCAGAACTATGGAAAAAAAATCAACTTGTAGTATTGCCTGAAGTAACACATAACAAAGCTTGAAAATTATCCAAACAATCAGATCGGCTATAGTGGCCTCTGCCTGGGTTTTTTCGGTCTTAATCAGACCTAGTTCAGAACCAATCCCTCCAGGATACGTTCATCTATTGACCTTTAAGGATGATTATATTTCTTCTTTCAGGTGGTCCAAGTTATGTCACCTCTTTCCACTTTTGATGAATGACTGCCGATATCACTCTGTGTAAAACATATGATTGTAACTTACTGGAAGAGGGGAGATCAAAACGTGGCTTTACTGTCGGTAGAAAGATGTGAGAACTTTCATGCTTATGCTTTTTTTCACGCTAGATAAATTAAGCAAGAAAGTTGCCTGAAACACCTCTACATATGAGACAACCATGATTCGGAAGTCACGTTTTCCCAATGGATTTCCATTATCCATTTTTAGTTAATTTTTAAAACATTCTCCAGCTGCCATACAAAACCTATTCATGGACATACTGATGAACTTTGAGAAACTGGAAACAGGATTTATTTTTTTTTTGGAAAAAAAAGATTATTACAGACGGAAATGACAGCAAATTCATGCTCAGACAACTCTCATCCCCACTGAAATAAAGGGGAAGCAGACCTGAAAAAGACTGGAATAGCAAGATCTTGGAGCTTTTTAAACTGTGTTACTTTAAGCAGTTTCTCTGTAAAAAAAAAAATTCGTTTATTAAGTTTTCAGGCATGGGAGAAGACATGAAGAAGGTGTGATGAAAGACTCTACAGTCCTGAAGCCAGCTCAATTTTATTTGGCCCAGTGGCTAAAGGCCAATGCTCCTATTAGACCTTTCTCCTGCTGGCAGGTGGTATGCAGTGGCTGTTCGTTTTGAATTTTCCTGGTTTCGCTACCTTCCTTCACCTCTTACAATCTCCCACAGAGCAATGATAATTTTAGATGCCTCCATGTAATGGGGAATAAGCAGACATATCATGTCCTTTAAAAAAAAAGTAAAAACCAGACTGGAGTTAAAACAAGATGTATAAAATCCAAATGTCAAGGAAAATTAATTCTTTTGTAGCTTGTCTCAGCAGAGGCAAATCTGATGCTCCTTTGCATCTTAAAACACTAGTTTCCTTTAAAGTCTGCTGCACTTCCTCTAATGACATAAAAAAAAGCTGGGACATTTATTCTATGCCTGAGATGAGCTTAAACATATCCAGCTGCTCTTTAGTAGTTTACTTCAGGGGATCTTTCACAGCTGGGTTAAACCAGATTTACATATGTTTGGCTGAATATGCATGATTTCAGGGCTCCAGAGAAGTTGTTGTTGCCTGCAAAGTGTATCTCTCATTTTCACAGTTCCCACTTCACTGCATGGAGCTCTTCTGATGGCTCAGAACAAATGGTTCTAGTTCCTTTTTTTCTTCCTGCTGTGGACATTATGTATTCTAGGCAGCCCAGTGCCTTTCTGGGAGCAGGTTTTATGAACAATGTCAAGTGAAGAGAAGCTGTCACTGAGAAGCTCCATGGCTTTTCCTGCTTTTTTACAGCCTGTTTTGAACTATTGCCTTTAAGCACAACAGGGAAAAGTGAATTTTGCTGAATGTCAACACAACCAACTCTACATAGCAGCCTGAAGGTCAAAGCAGCCTTACAGAAGAATTTGGGTTAAATTTCCAACACTGCATATGAATGCAAAAACTGTTTCCTTAACAGCTCTGATCTTTAAAGACATAGAAATGGAAATGTTACTTTTGAGATACTGATGCATCTGAACACATCACAGCTGAACTAAGGCACCATCTATTAAACACACAAGACATTTAAATAAGGCTGTGCTCTATATAACCTATTTCTTGAGGTCCTCTGTAATGATTACGAGGCTGTGGAACAGCTTTGACACAATGTTTACTCATGCACATGACTGTATTTCTCAGGAAGAGTCCTTCTGCCTGCAGCTGGTTTGCTGGTGCATGTTAGGAACACGGCTGGATGCCACGTTTGGTCTGCTCTTCCTCTCAGTGGAAGGATGAAACTTCTTCTGTCACTACAACCCAGCACTGCATGTTTTGTGGCAGGAAGAAAACACTGTGGATTAACTCTTAATTTCTACTATGCTCATGAACACTGCATGTCTCATCAAAAGACCTGGACTTTAGAATTAAAACATGTTCCCAGTGACCAGTAGAAGACAAGCACGGCAGGGTTGTTTCTGTAGGCAAAAAATACCTTTGGGATGCCTGACATTAGGTTTGCCATTTTCCTCCATATTACAGTCCCATACCCTCATCTGTCTTTGAATGTATTAAGGGACTAAGGAATTGTGATTTGCAACACTGGTAATAACAGTCAGCAAGAATAACTGTACCACTAGTTCTTTTCTGTATCTTCCAATACAAATACTATAAATACTACCCTTCCAATATAAATACCATAAGCCTTCTTTCCTCCCAGTTTCATTCCAATTCACAGTGTCTCCAGCAAAGCAATCATGGTTACTCCAGACACACCCTGAGGTAAATCATTTCCCTGATGTACTAGTCCTGCTTCTGCTATAATCTATGTCTCATTCCTTTGTTTCCAGTCTCCATTGGTAGCTTCTTTCATACATTTATCTGTCAAATTTATAGTTTTCCTCATGTTTTTAACTTTTGTTTTTTAATCACATCTCCATTATGCAGGCACGGCATGTACATTTACACTGATGACATAACTTCTGTGATGTTCTCTACCAATGCATTTTTTAGTATGCTCACTGATTACCACGGTCAGTTCTCGTTCCTCAATGACATGAACTTTTAGCTTCATCTCAGATGATATAAACTGGTAAGTAAGTGTTACCTGCCCCAGCTGCCTTGGGGCCAACAGCAATCTAATCATAAGGTGTGCAAGCCAGTCTCTTCTCCAATATACATCAAAGCCCATGCAGACCCCAACTTGACTGCCCAGTGGGACAAGCAAGGCAGACATACCTGTGTATTTGCTTATCACAGATCTCACAAACAGCAGTGCTTTTGCAATACAACTTCCACAGTCTTCCACTCACTTCTGGTACTGGATCAAATCTCTTATTTCTGCACTGTCTGTTTGGTTCCTGCTCATCCACTGCTGCAGGCTAACTAGGCTGCTTGCATAGCTCGTTAACCAACATGAGGGGAGATGCTATAAGAAGGAACATGACTGACTTTTTCATAACTGGTTCTATCACTCACCACCAGGGAGAAGAGGGTGTCCCGCTCCTCCTCACTCCAGCATCCTCTCACGTTGTTTTAGAGAGTGGTAAGATCTCACCTCAGGCTCCTTTTCTTTAGACTACACAACCCTGAGTTCTCTCAATCACTCCCCTACACTCTCCTCAATGCCGTTCTCTGGACATGCTCCAGCACTTCAATGTCTTACTTGCAGTGGGGGGCCCAGAACTGACACAGTATTTGAGATGTAGCCTCACTAGTGCTGCTGGCCACACTACTTCCAATACAAGCCTAGATGTTGTTAGCCTTTTTGGTCACCTGGGCACATGGTTGGCACATATTACGACAACTGTCAGCGCTGGTCCGCAAACACTATTTATCGAGGTTTCTGGGTGATCTGATAATTTCCTGAATGAGAAATATTGAGGGAGCCAAGCGGAAGCCACTGACAGTCAAAATCTCTCGCTGGAAAAGTTAGAAAGCAACATGATGTGGGCAAACCCGGGAGCCTTACAAGGTGGCACAACTGGAAATCGTGCCCAGCCCGCATCAAACTCTGACAGCGCTAGCCACTTTAGCCACCAGGGCACAAAAAAAAAAAAAAGGGACAACCCGGCAGCAGAGGAAGACCAAGCTAAGGTCACCACTTTATATGAATGTGGGAACCCAAACAGAGGTTATCCAACAAGATGAGGTTGTGCAGGTGACTGGCTGCCAGGAATGTAACACTCTCTCTCACAATATCCTGGCTGCATACAGTGCGGGCAGGTAAGGTAAGTGTAGAGTCTTGCATCTGGGCAAGAACAACCCCAGGGACCAACATAACTTGAGGACTGAACTGTTAGAAAACAGTGTAGGAGAAAGGGACCTGAGGGTCCTGGTGGACAGCAGGATGACCATGAGCCAGCAGTGTGCTCTTGTGGCCAACAGGGCCAACAGTATCCTGAGATGAATCAGAAGTGGGCTGGTTAGCAGATCAAGAAAGGTGTTTGTCCACCTCTACTCTGCACTAGTGAGACCACATCTGGAGTATTTTGCCCAGTTCTGGGCCCCTCAGTTCAAGGAGGACACAGAGCTGCTGGAGGGTGTCCAGCATAGAGCAACGAGGATGAAGAAGAAAGTGGAACATTTCCCTTATGAGGAAAGGCTGAGGGAGCTTGGAGAGGAGGAGACTCAGGAGTGACCTCATTAATGTTTAGAAATATGTGAAGGGTGGGCGTCAGGAGGATGGAGCCAAGCTCTTCTCAATGTCATCTAGTGATAGGACAAGAGGCAATGAGTGTAAGATGGACACAGGACTTTCCACATAAATATGAGAAGGAATTTCTTCATGGTGAAGCACTGGAGTAGGCTGCCCAGGGGGGTTGTGGAATCTCCTTCTCTGGAGATGTTTAAAAACCTCCTGGATATGTTCCTGTGTGACTTGGTGTAAATGATCCTGCTGTGGCAGGGAGATTGGACTAGATGATGTTTCGAGGTCCCTTCCAATCCCTAATGATTCTGTGAGTAACCTCTGTTCACATTCTCTTTTCTCTCAGTGCAGTATATTTATTTTCTCGCTTCCTTTCTAAATTCAGTGTAGGTGAGGCCAAAGCTTTCAGAGAAGCACAACTGATGTAATCAAGCTGTCTTGCCGTGAGCAAGTACAGAAAAACTGTACTGTCTTCCCTGATCTTGAAGCTGGGTATATGAAAGTAGCTGCGAATTTGACATCAGTAATTTAGTTCAGTGAGTGAGAAGCACACACTGAGATATACAAGTCCCTCTGGGAATGGAAAATTAATTGTTGCTACTGGATGAGTTCCCCAGGGCATTGTCTGTAGCTTGGTCACATTTAGCAAAAAGCATAAAAAGTGCTGCAGGACTGTAAGACCTCTTTAAGGCATTGAATAGACACTAGTGTTTTGTAGAGATAATGCCCAGTGCTGGCTGTATAAAAAGAGCAGTGCTCTTTATGTTCTTTATTATGAGTTGTGATTGCCCAAATGTCTGGGTAGATTGTGGTGCATGCAGAAAGTTCAGTGGGGAGACCATGCAGAAGAAGAGACAGACAGCACTCCTGCTCTGTGCCCTCTTTTCAGAACCTATGACTGGGACTCACTCAGCAATGAACACACGGAGAATTGTTTAACTGCTCAACCGTAGTTATAAACTGGTGGCAGATATTAAATTTCTTTAGCTCTGACCACAACTCAAAGAAACTACCAAAGGCCTTTCTACACTACATGATAAGCCCACTCCTGTTAAGCTTCTTTATAAGTGGTACTCAGTGTTTATATCTAGCATCATGGCTTCTATCCCACACAGGCTGATTGCTTCCAGACATGGAATAAGAGAATCACTCTGGTTGGAACTCAGAATACTTTTTTGGTTTAAAGAATATGGAAGCACCTGGAAGACATGTGCTTTCACAGAAGTGTCCAAATAAGGGCAACAGGGCTTGTGATGGGCTGGGAGGACAAGCCTTATGAGGAGTAGCTGAGGAAACTGAAGTTGTTTAGTCTGGAGAAAAGGATGCTGAGAGAACAACAACCTGAAAAGAAATGGTAGAGAGATGCGGGTTCATCTTTTCAAGTCACTAGTGATAGGATGGAGGAAATGGCCCCAAGTTATGCCAGGGGATGTTCAGATCAGACACAGGGAAAAATGTGTTCACTGAAAGAAGAGTGGTCATGTATAGGAACAGGTTGCTCAGGAAAGAGGTGGAGTCACTATCCCTGGAGGTGTTCAGAAAACATGTAGATGTGACACTAGGATACATGGTTTTGTGGGCACGGTGGCACTGGAAGTCTCTTCCAACAGTACTGATTCTGATTCTGTGATTCTATATGCCTTTCCAGTTAAGAAAATCTTGGTTGGACAAATGAAAGAACTGCCTATTTTATGCCCAGTTGTGACAACACTATCAAACTTCACTTTTATTTGAAATTTTATTTCACAGACGATAGCAATCCTTTTTTGCTGATGGGAGTTTAATCATAGAGTCATAGAATCATCATGGCTGGAAAGGACCTCCAGGGTCATCGAGTCCAACCTTTTCTGCTAGTGTCTAACCACTAGACCATATCCCTAAACCTCCCCTGACGCAACTTGAGGACATTTCCCCTCGTCCTATCATCACTAATTGGAGAGAAGAGACCAACACCAGCCTTGCTACAACCTCCTTTGAGGTCGTTGTAGAGGGCAATAAGGTCCCCTCTCAGTCTTCTCCAGACTAAACAACCCCAGCTCCCTCAGCCACTCCTCATAGGGCATGTCCTCCAGCCCCTTCACCAACTTGGCTGCCCTTCTTTGAAGTCGTTCCAGCACCTCAATGTCCTTCCTGTACTGTGGTGACCAAAACTGGACACAGTACTCAAGGTGTGGTCCCACAAGTGCCGAGTACAGGGGCACAATCACCTTCCTGCTCCTACTGGTCATGCCATTGGCCTTCCTGACCACCTGGGCACACTGCTGGCTCATGTTCAGCCCGCTGTCGATCAACACCCCCAGGTCCTTCACCAGGCAGCTCTCCAGCCACTCTTCTCCAAGCCTGTAGCATTGCTGGAGGTTGTTGTGACCCAAGTGCATGACTCGGCACTTGCCCTTGTTCAACCTCATACAATTGAGCTCAGCCCATCGCTCCAGCCTCCAGTGGGAGGTGGGAACTGGTCTGGAGGCTATCCACTGGGGATTGCCATATTACAGGTATTCTTTCCAGCCAACACAAATTTGTTGTTTAACGAGCTGTTAGCCTTTTCCAGTTGTTTGCTGTATTGTACCACTGTGCCAGAAATGTCTCTTAATGCTTCCTGAGCAACTTTCTATAAAAGGCCCTAAGCTCTTTTAAAGCCAGTGGAGCTGTTAAAATCTACTTCATCAGGGACAGTGACTTATTCTGATCTACTGAGGCAGAGAGAACTGTCAGGCTATCAGCTGATGGTTTAAGTGCTTATCAGTCACAGCACCAACGTTCAATGTACACAGAGTTGTCTGTGTATTTAGTTGCCTAACTGTGACAAGTCTCTCTTGGGTATTGCTCTTCTGGGTATGAGGGACTGATATTTTTACAAAAACCTACAGCTTGGCCAGTGAAGGTCTTTTTTCCCCTCACGCAGATGTCAGGACGCACATTTTTAATACAGTGGTAAATTTGCACTACCGGTTTCAAATCTTTTAAATAAAAATGCCCTTAAAATTCTGTTCTCTAACATGAGAATAACAACATAGTTCTCCCTATCTTCTTTCTCAGCTACAGGCGGAGAATGCCTTAGGACATATGATTAAAACCTAGCAAAAGACACAGCAACAATAATCAGATACAAGAGATTATAGCCTCTCATCAAATGACTGTTAAAGAGCCTGAAGTAACATCTGCATAATCACCTGCCTAAACTAAGGATGTTCATAGAAATTACTACCTTTCAAACGTGAAAATACTTGTTATCTGTATTTAATGTGCAATTAAACTAATGTTTATTAACACAAAATCTAAACTATGACCTCCTCAGGTTTGGGGTTTTTTTAAATTAACCACATCTGTTAATCACTAAGCACCATTTCACTCTAACATAAAGAATTAAGCTTGTCTTATTTACAGTCTTAAAGAAAAGGAAGCAAAAATGCAGAAAAGTCAGTCAAGATCTTTCCCACCTACTAAAAGGGATGTTGATATCAGTAACTAAAGGATTATCTACATGAGGTGGTGTTTTGTACTGAGGCATTCAATTAAACAGTACACAGTCCGCAGACCATATTGGAAGTGCTTTGAACTAGGGCTGTAAGTGTTTGGGTCATTGTAAAAAAAAAAAAAGTAAAATTACTACAGGAGATCTTATTAATTGATACAGGCACATCCTATATCAGAAAAATTAATTATTCCAATATCCTTAAAAGCATATTGACGTTTTAATGGCACACTGATATTAACACCAAAAGGTGCTTCAACAACTAGATATCATGCTATTAAATGCCTTCAAATCTCAGCAGTTTCAAAAACCTCTTACTTAAAGAGCTAGGGTGCCTTCCTAATGCAGCATCTTTGTTTGGCACATCTCTTTATACTCAATAGAAATGCCAGAAAAATGAAATTGGGTGTTACTTAACATTGCGTACACCAGTTATGCTTTCCAGTTTCCAGGTGGAGTGGTGGCTCTGTGGAGCCAGTGTTCCTTACAACAAATTCCCAACTCCTCATAAATATGTCAGTGCTACAAGGGTCAAACAAGAGCGCGAGGCAGTCTGTGTTCCTCCACTGAGCTGGCCTCATCAGGTGACTGTGTATGAATGCAAAGCTGGGTATCTAGTCCATCACATAATAGCTCTAATGCCTTGAACCCTGAGCAGCTGCCTTGACAAATTAGATATGGCCTCTTTTATTGAAAAAGCAGATCAAGGTCCTGGAGCAATGACAGTTTTTCCCTGTTTTAATAAGACAAGCTCCTAATGCTCATTGTAGCCTGGAAATGGATAGCCTGACTTCAAATCTATGCAGGAAGACAATTACAGGTCAAGGATACCTGCTGTTTCCTGCACCCATATTTGATATTGGATGAGGTCTATTTTAAACTTCAACCATTTTGTATTTGTAGGATCCAGTAATTTCAGGACAGAAAAGGTCTGTTGATAGCTTTCATAACCAGGGTTGTCCATTGACACAACCTCTTCTATTAGCAATTATGTCTTTTTTTGATTACCAAATAGGCTCTTGGTTCTACCCTTGCTATGCATGTTTTCACTTCTGCTACGTAAATCTGAAATCCATGTCCTTAGCGAAACACAAAACCATTTTGATTTCTGAAAATTTCCCATTATTGTCTGTGCTGAAGTACAGGCATTCCTTTAAGTGCGGCACGGGCAGCTAGTGTGTGTAGTGTGTGGGTTTTTTTATTTCCTCATCTATGCTTACCTTTGCAGTGAAACCTGTTTGTCTCCTGACACTTTCAGAAGGTTACTATAAAAAAATCTACGACTACATAAGCTGAGGCTTTTTACATGAAGTTTGAAAAGAAAGTTTATTCACAGAGAAGGCATGCTAAATCACTGTCCTCTATTCTATTGCAATCCCCATGTTTGATTTAAATTGGCTTAACGATCTGACTCTGCCCAGGAACTTTTGTTTGTGATCTTTTCTGCATTCACTGTCTCCTCTCTACCTCTTTGCTCTTGTTCTCATAGAAACTTACAAAAACATACAGAAAATAAGCTTGAAGCAAGTTTGTTTTATCAGAAGAACATCCTTCCAGCACTCTTATTTCATCAATTTTCTATGCAACTTAGACTTTATTACTTAGAATCTGGTTTTCTACTGTCACTGAATGTGAGCATGCAATATGTGATGATTAGCTGTCTCTAGCTTTGAAAGTAGACAGCTTGTACCTGAAAGACAGAACAGAGGAAGCATTAGTGTTCTTCCTCTGGACAAGTCTGACCATATAGCCCTCCGGTCTATGTCACAGAATTCTGGGTACTCCAGGTTGATCACAGAATCACTCTGGTTGGAAAAGACCCTGGGATCATTGACTCCACCCATCTACCCTTCCTTACAAGTTCACCCCTAAACTATAGAATCATTACGGATCGGAAGGGACCTCGAAAGATCATCTAGTCCAATCCCCCTGACACAGCAGGATCACCTAGACCAAGTCACACAGGAACCTATCCAGTCAGGTCTTGAACATCTCCAGTGAAGGAGACTCCACAACCCCCCTGGGCAGCCTGTTCCAGTGCTCCGTCACCCTCNACAACATGTCAGTCTCCAGCTTATACAGGTACCTGGGGTTGTTCTTGCCCAGAAGCAAGACTCTACACGTACCCTTGTTATACCTCATTAGATTTTTCTCAGCCCAGCTCACGCATCCAGGGATGGCAACTCAATCACTTCCCTGGGAAGCCCATTCCACTGCTTGACCGCCCTTTCAGTGAAAAAAAAAATTCCCTTATATCAAGTCTAAATGAGGTCATCAATCTTCTGGCATGTTTATTAGCTTGGTCTGGCGACACAGGTACTGGCCCTTAAAAGCCCTGGTGAGAAGTTTGGTCACATTTAACTGTTAGCAGTGGCTTTCTGGTTTTATCTGATATGGCAGCAAGATAGGGCTTCAGAGCAGGTATACCACGAAGAGTCTCTGAGACTTTTATTTCCTGAATAAACTGCTCATTAGAGGAATTCCAAACAAATACAGGGTTGTTTGTTTTTTTCAAAAAATATTTTGTTAGTCTTTAATCTAGGCAGCTAATATATGCAACAAACATCTCTCCCTCCAGAACAGGGATATTTACAGTATGCTGATGCAAATTCACCTCAGAACAGTTCAGAAAAACAGTATTGCAGGTCTTTGCTTAGCAAAGACTCATCTAACTAATTTATCTTTAAATCCTCATAAGTAAATTAAGTAAGTCAATATGTATGTGGATTTATAAAAGCTTAAGTGGACTAAGTCTTTTTTTGTGTAGGTGGATTCCTTTTGTGAAGCACTGCAGCTGTGAATAACCACACTTCTTACTTCAAATCTCAGACAATTGCTGCAGAATCACAGATGGAATCAGAGTAAACTCCAGTTCTCACAGCAGTCTTTTACTACACTATGGGCTAAAGACTCATAAATATACTAAGTGAAGGATTTGCTGTGATTCAATCTTTATTGGTGCCTCAGCACTTGAAATTGTTAAGTGAACTGAAAAGTACTTGCAATCTGTTTAATGTCTGTGTGTGCAATGTTTTGAGACACAGGAAAGAATAAGAATGTTTGTGTAGCTTCCTCCCAGGCACACATGCTTTGAGTTTACAGCTTTTCTGGAGCCCTACCCAGGCAAAACTGACTATGGTTCAACTCCTCCTCCCACTAGCCTTTTCTAGGATCAGTCTGTTTCTTCTGACAGTGCCAGAGCAATAAACAAAACCAATACAGAGTATTTGCTTCACCTTGAAAATGCAAGCCCTTCCCCACAGGCCTGAAAATTCAACACTTTTGACAAATTCAGTGACACTTTAAATAATTTTCTGAATTACTACAAAATACCAGGAAGTTAATAACTTTTTCCTGCTTCCTCTGCTTAGAAAGAACTCCTTTAAACCATTTAGATGCTTGTACACTTTAGCATCTAAAAAAATTTTGGTGTACAAATATACTCTGCAAATGTATTTTCAGGAGCAAAACTGAGCCCTCCCATGAAGAACAACAGTTGTTTAATTTATGCAAAAAAGTGTCTGAAGCTTTATGTTGTCATATATTTTCTCCTCTCACTTCATGTCTACTTGTAAAGTATCTTTTTGCTAAGTAAGCATTTTACGCTCTTTATCATAAATGTACCTGAAATTTCACATAATTCTGTCTCACCACAGGAAAATCTGCCTGAACATTTGCAGACTCTCCAGAGAGAAGCATTGTCAGCACTTGGCAAATCTTTCAAGTAGCAATAATCACAGTAAAATTTAGTAACTGCCACTTGTGTGTAATATGAAATATCTTCTGCAGTTAGGTTTTAAAATGAACAGTCCTTGGGCTTTCCAATAGCACAACCTTCTTCAAACAGAGGACTTGACTATTGGTAATGATGCTTAATTCTGTAGCAGACGACAGGCTGCAATTATCATTAATAATCTTATAAGCTCCACAGGCTATATATTAATAGGTGACAGCAGGTAACAGTATCTATAGGAGCACTCTCGTCGTCATACAAATAAAGTAGCAGCTTTTAACTTTGCATCCATCACATTCTGCTTCTTAACAGCTTTTTTACCATCGTTACAGGGATATTGATAAAAGCTTGCTAAATAAAGGAGACACCACCTTACCATCTTCACTTACTAATAACACAACATTGATGCTGCTAACAGCAGTACTACACCTTCATCAGTCTATGATCAGCTCAGCTACATCCACAGAAACGCCGCGAAGTTGTAAGCTTAATTTACAACCAGTTTATCAAAACAGTGATTAAAGGCAGGAAGGAGAAGAGAGAGAAGAAAAGAGCAGAATGGTAAAGACAGGCAAGGCCAGCTACTCCTGAAGAAAATCACTTTGTTTTCTTCATGTAGGGCTCTCTACGGGTAGCACGTGTCTATTCACCTCTTTGTTAGTAGGACAACTTCAGAGAGATACAGCTCTATGGCACTATTTGGATATAGAGTAAAGCCTTGGAGAGCTCCGCAGGAGGAGTCATGACTGTGGAGGGAGGGAGTCCAAGTACAATGGCAGCAGCGGTAAGGTTAGACAACAAGGTTAGGGAAATGGTTTCAACAAAGGTGAGAAGCACATCAATTAAATTAATGCTAAAACAGCAAGAAAGGAGACAAACGTAAACATACTCTAGAATGTGGTTTTTTTTCTTTTTCTTACTTTGTTTTTTTCCTGGGGGGGTAGACAGGGGAGATAGGGATGCAGTTTGCCCAGTCAGAGCTAATTTTTATTTTTTAAATGATTTTGTTCTGTGAGAGGAAGGGCAGATTCCTTCATGGCTAAAATGAAAATGCCAGTGGGATGGCAACACATAGTTCACACTCTATGGATTGCACTACGTATTTTCAAATTGGCAAGAAGTGTGATGTAGCTCAGAAACAACAATCCCAGAGTATATTTAGCTACTAAAGATGTGGCGCACAAATGTCACATTCCTATGAGTCAACCCTTTTAAAGAACCCCCTCTTCACACCCCCACAGATACTTGCCAAGATGCCTGCACTGAATTAAAAGTGAAGCATATGGATGGATGTGACATCATCAAAGCACCCAGGTTTCAGAAAAGAAAGGAGTAAGTGGATTCTGTAGAATTAGTAAAATCAGTAAGAAGCTGTTTGTAAGCACAGAAAAGGAAACACTGTCCAAAGGATTAGACTCAACCAATGAAGAACAACACAAAGCACCTTACAAAACAAAGAAAAAAAATGTTTCATAAAAAAAAATTCTTTATAAAATGCATGAAAGAAGAAATCACAGCAAAAGTGAAAAAAAAAAAAAAACTACCTTGATAAAAGGGTAGTAAGTGTAACATTTTCTGATTTAATTTCATGTAAGAACTCTTTCCTTTGCCCTTTTAAAACAGCAAATCAATAGTAATTTTAGAGCCATCTGGCTCTGACTGGGCAAGGCAAGGAGTAACAACACACAAGTAGAAGGTAATGGCAAACAAACATGCGGTCACCTCTGCCGCCATTGTTTTGATTGTGTGTAGACTGCTTCCAGCTTTGTCAGTACTCATAATTAGGCACCAAAGAATGCACAATATTTAAATGACCCTGTCAAGTGGTTATAAGACTCTATGGTACCAATCACTCCCTGGAGAGACAACTATTGAATTCAAAGACACTTCATCAGTTAGTGAATTGAAGCAAAAATTATTAGAATTCAGCAGCTATGCATTCATTAATGTTTTCACTGCATGCTTTTCTGAAAGCTGCTCCTGTCAGAGAAGATGTGTTCAGGAGTTAGTTTTCCATGTATTAAGCACTGCTTCACAAAAGATCTGCGAAGTAGGGATCCACACATAGCAAACAGAGTGATTAAAATGCACACACGTCTCTGCATTTCTCCGGGTACATAAAGGGCCACATTCTGTTTTTGGTTGTTGCTGACACTGTTTTCCTATCTCATGCCAGCAGGTGAGCTAGGTTCAAGGACCTCTTCTGCTCGCTGGCCTGTCCTCTTATCTCAAGAATTTTGAATCCTGGGTGTACTAACATATTAGACAGGGAAAAAAAAAATCATGTTTTGGCTGGCAGCATTACAAGTGATTTCTTTTTGAGAAGAAAGAGGAGTGCTAAGTAAATCACATGGCATCTTTAGAAAGACATGTAGGTTTATCTGTCTTCCCTCCTCTTCACACGTGATACTCAGAAATCACTTTTTCTGAACTGCCTTACAACTGCAGTGCAAGGGCTGAGGAATTAAAAAAATGAGGATGGTATCTCAAACTCTGCTTAAGTAGGAACTAGGAATCTGAGATTTAATCTTCAGCATCTGCAGCCCCTTGCACCCTGTGTTAGGGGTTTGAGTACTGCAGCTGCCTAAAATTGTTCCTCTGCTGAGGCTTGGCAAAGGAAGAGACTACAGAGTGCAGAGGAGTTCTGTGCTCAAGTCACAGGCAAGCCTGATCATGTTGTAGAAATTAATTTTTTGCTTTAGATTTGTAGTTATTCTCCCAGACAGTCTATCAAGCTCCAAAATAAATTGTTCAAACAGGACTCAATTCTAAAACCCACTCAAATAAAAACTAATGAGTTTCCCCCATTTTTATAGGAAAAAATATAGCTGGGGGTGAGAGACAAGTTCCATCCTCTGGCTAAGGAAATTAAGATCTTTGTACTCTATTTACTGTCATCAAGCCTAAAAGCCACGGCTACCAGATTAATGTTTGCCATGGCACGTCACTAAATTTTACTAGGCATCTCCTATCTAATTTAACTCTCTTCCTCAACTGGAATAGAGCTTTAGACTTTAGACTCTCTGCTGAGCCGGTCAAGTAACTTGCATTGTCTTAATGGCTAGGAAATACGAAGACTTTTGGACATCAATTCTAGAGAGTTCAGTGAGAAATCCAAGATATCCCAGGACTGTGTGAGGCACTGTGTATGTGGTGCTGTTGCGAATAATAGGCACTGCATTCACAGTTTGGACACAGACTGCTGCCAGATGTTTGTGCAGCTCTGGTGAAAACTATTCTGTTAATAAGCTCATCACCTGCTGCTGAAAGTCTCCACAGTCAATGCAGAAAATGCAGGATTCACTGAGTCAGTCAAAGAGGAAGAAATATGATTCAGTAACCCACTAGTTTGGACAGACAATGTAAAGCAGTGGGTCTGGCATGCCAGTAGCTTCTGCAGGAACAGCTGATGCTTTCATCTAATGAGTTTTTAATGTAAAATGCATGAACAATAGAGACTGGAATCCACATTTCAATTAATATTTTAAGTGTTTTATTTCAAGGATTCATAGCAGAAAGGACTAAAGCTCATGTGTGCGTTTGTCCCTGGTGAGCACCATAACCACTCAGCAAGTGAGTTTTGCTCATAACCATCCTTGTTCTGGCCCACTGAGTACTTAATTAGTCCATACAGAGTGAAAACATCTTCAGCAAGGAAGAGATTGAAAAAAGTGATCTAAGAACACCCTGGAGAAGAATAACAAGAACTCAGATCTCTCTAGGCAGTGAAGCTACTTGAATCTAAGTCCCCTATTTAAAGAGGAACCATTTTCACCAACTTGAGATGCGGATTAAAAGGAACTGGGAGAATGATGGAGGGCCAAAATGGAATGAGGGGACAGCACCATTCTTCTTTAAGCATGTTCAAGTGGCAAATTTAGACAATTCCCTGCCTAATTGTCGGTACGCATAGAAAAGAGGAACCAGAAGCCAAAGCACAGGACTGTAACTTGTATTGGACCCAAGTGTGCTTCAGCACAGGACTGAGCACCGTGGAATGAAACCTAAATCTCAACCTTTCAGTGTTCTAAAAATGCAACACAGAATCACTCCCCAACAGCAGTCATCTCTACATCTTTTCAAATATGCTAATGACTTTCTCAAACTCCATTCTCACACATATTTGATGCTCACATCTCACTGAAGACAGTGGGACCTTGGCCCGGTGGTTAAGATTAGTTTTAGCTTTATTTAAGTGGTTAAACTAGCATACACCTTCAGTGTCTCTGTCACTGTGAGATCAAAATAACGTGAAATTAGCTGAGATCTGCTGTGGTGCTCTGGGAATTAAGACAAAAGGGAAATATAAAAGTGCACCTTTAAGAACAATAGGAAGCCATGGATCTTCCTCTACCAGAGAAGAGGGCAGATCAAATTTAAAGAGAGCTAAATCCCCACTGTTTCCCTCTTTCCCATCCACATTCACAACACACTCTACGAATGCATACAATTCTGTTTGTTTTGTGTGGTTTCCTCAGGCAGTGAATTATCTGGGACTGAGTCTGAGATTGGCTGTTCAATTTCAGGCTGTACAATAAGCTTTTAATTATAGCAAAGGAGTTTCATTACATGATGCCCTGAGCCAGCTGGAAGCAGTTACACTTTAGACCTCCCCACCTCCCTCCTCAACACAGGATGTCATTTCCAAGGCCTTACCCTTCTTGTCTTGATGATTATGGGATGGAACTGCCACATATGGATCTTTATTTTCAGATGAATCAAGCGGATCCTTCCAATCCAGCACGCGTCCCCTACCAGAGTCGGAAGAGGTGGTACTTGGAACTAGGGAACTGGAGGGTCCTGTTTGCATTATAAATACAGGTAGGGAAGACAAGTGTCATTAGTCACTTAGCATGCTACCTCCACACACTCAGGAATGCACACCGCTTTCCTTCAATGATGGGTGAATATCCTGTTTTAGGCTGAGAGGTTTCAAAAGTCCTTCAAAGCATGGCCCCAAGGAAAAGGGGATTTCAGTGTTCCAGATGGGGATGTTACGAGGTGCATTCATGCCTCAGGCTGCTGCTGAGCTGGTGGTCATGTGCTTTGACTGAACAGAATTAAATGCATGTGGAACAGGGTTCTGCTTTGATGAGGGTTCATCTGAGTGAAGCACCCCTCAGCTGGCTTCAGTGTACACACCTGACTGACAGTGAAGCATCAGCTCATGGTGTCTGGTATAGGCTTCACTAAAATGCAATTTTAAAACCAGTCTAAAATGGAACAATTTATAATATGGTTGAAACTGAAGGGGAATGCCAGAAGACCTACAAAAATTGTGCCATCAGTGGTTCCTTGATCCATGCCTCAAGGAGAATGAAAGATTGTCCAGCACTAACGTGCTCATGTTCTGGTATTGCTTTCTCAATAGGAACTATGCCAGTCTCATCACCTCATCATACCTGCCTGCACTCTTGCCATAGGTCCTGTCTGAGTTCATGGTCCAAAATGGCTCTGAGACAAGCATGAAACTGAACATTATTTTTGCTCAGAATGACAGTGAAGAGAGTGTTTTACTGAATGGCTCTTCCAAGAACCCATGACTCCGAAGGTCGCTGTTTTCCCACTGTAAGTACTCTAGACATTGTTAATGAATAAGGCTGACAAGCTCCTTGCCTACTATACGATTTGATGATCAAATACATCTCTATAAACAGTGTGTTCATCGGACATACCCCAGTGGAAACATCTCACAATTTTAACAGCATTTTAGTTGGAGCAGAGATATGTTTGTAGACCCATATGTCCTTTTCAGTTTGAACCTGAGAAGTCTGTCAGCACCCAAAATGCTTTGAGTACTTGGAGTCCACTGACTTTGAAGAATGGCTCCAACCTGGAATTCCCAGTGGCTTTGGCTGCTCCATTGCTGCTAGGGAGGGAGCACTGAAACTCCATCCACACCACAACATTTTGACTGCAAAACTGCACACACCCCTGAAAGTTCCCTTTCAGCATGCACAACGAAACAAATTCTTTTCAGCAGGACTAATGGAGCTCTGAGCTATTTTAATGTGCAGTAACTGTATTTCCCCTCACCTGCTTTCCTGAAAGAGCCCACTGAAAAAAGTGGTTTTGAAACATGCTCAAACACAAACTAGCATAATTGGATTATTTCAGACAGGTTGGCAGATAACACTTTATCTTAAGATAATTCCAGACAGACTGACAGCAGCCCTCCTTTCTCCTGCCTCTCTTTTAACAGCCCAGCAAATTAATCTGACTTCTTTAGATGTGAGTCTGCCTCAGACAGAAGTCCAATCACCAGACTACCTACTGTCCTACCAGCGACCCTCTTCCTGATCCTTCCTTTGATGTTGCTTTGCTGCTCAGAAAAATAATTTAACACTCACTGAGGCAGAAATAGAGCAACACAAGAGACCAAATTTAAAGCCTTGAGGAGAAGGCACAAAGCTGGACAGGTAGAGACTGCACTTATGTAGTTTCTTTCAAACAGTCATTTGGTAAGCATGAACCTTTCATAAGCTGCATCTTAAAAAGGCTGATTTAAATGGCTTCTAAAGCACTCCTGCCCCAGCTTTCAGAAGTGCAGAGAAAGATGATGAACCTAGGTCCACTTCAGCAATCAAAAACCTAAATGTTGCCCATCAATACTCCCAAGCTTTTTGATGCACCTGTGTGCTTTATTTTTTGCAATCCTTTTACCAGTTTCTTGGGATTGAACTACTGATGAAATCAGCAAAACAGCTGTGTCTTGTATTTAAAAGCTGCTATGATTTAAAGAAGTCCTGCTGAATATTAATGGTCTTAAAGGAAGAAAATATCTCTGCTCCTCCATACATTTTTGAGAAACCCTTTTTATTTACTGCATATTATTATATATGGCAACACTTTGGAACTGTGTTCTGCATAGGACATGGACATAAATAACTCCTCTAATGGGTACACTTAGCAGGGATGCTTGAGCAAATGCTTCTCACCAAGAAGTCAGCCTTCAGGTACTACAGCTAATCATTAGCACAACTTAGCTCTGGAACAGAGACCTTATACTGACAAGGGCATTGAATTATTTTTTACTTATCATAGGAAGCGTGGTTTTCCCTAGTAATTTTTCTTTATCACGGTGAATTAGAGGCTGTATTTTGCTGAGAACAGCTTTTTATGTCACTCAAATAGAAATGAGATGCCAAACATCATTGACCTCAAAAAGGTTTCCATAAGCCACACATAACATAACTGGGAGCTTTGGTAACATGGTTGAATGGCTGATGGACTCAGATTCAAATGTGCCACCTGCTCCATAGCAGTCCTTCAGCAGGGCTTCTTATTTCCAATAGCACAGGTAAAGGTCTAGCAACCGAAAACACGTGCCCTGTTGAAGTCCAAAAGCACAGGAGTGTGAAAGCATTCACCCCTACAGGTCTATGCTTGTCAACTACTGTGGTTTTACTTTGCTCCTCCCCAAGAAGCGAAACAATGGGACAGAGAACAGGACAGAAAATGGAAATTATGAGATCTCTGTGTCTGCTTTTGAAAATAAATTGCAGTGGCAGCATTCATGGGGTTCCAATATCCAAGGTAACACCCCACTCAGCAGCCACAATAATGTATACAATATTTAGTCAGCCTACCAATAGTGCTGCATTCAGTGTAAGAAAGCAATTGCTCATAGATTCACAAGGAAGTAAAAGACAGGAAAATATTGCCAATTAACAAACATTCTTCTTTTCTTCTAGTGAGAGGTGTCCTGACTTACGGCAAGGGAGTTGGAACTAGACAATACTTAAGGTCCTTTCCAACCAAAACCATTCTATCATTTATGCCTGTGCTTGATATGCATTTATATGCCCATTCAGGTGTCCGGACACTTGTACTTTAGGTGTACTTAAAGGGGAAACTATAAGGAAAACATTGCTCCATACAGTAATACAGAGGAAATATGTATTCTGGGAAAAGAGACAAAAAGAAAGATTTCCTGAACCATATGCTACAAACACAAAGGTAACTTCTTTGTAATGGAAAGCTAGGCTTTGTGAAGTTATTAATGTGTAACAGATGTTTGTTACGTGAAACAGAGTTTCACACAAACACAAGAAACCAGTCTATTCACTCTGCCATGAATGCATTTGTCCAGTAGACTTTGAGAAACAATATTTCACACCTAATCAAGATAAACTTTCTTCCACTTGATTTTGAGGAAGCAGGGCAGAAGATTAGGCCTTAACCTGTCCCATTTACTTTGGACCTGCATTTGGCAGACACTCAGCACCGGCTGCTCACACGAGTTTCACCCAGTATCACCACGTTCCGTAAGTCCTCGAAGGGTCAGTTTTGCTTTGTGAATTTCAGCTCTGAGCAGAGCAGCACCACAGATGAAAGAGCTAGTTAAATTCCTCTTATAAACAGAGAAAAGGCTGAAGAGACAAGCAACCCAGTCCTGGCCCTCTCACACACAGCCATTTTTCACGCTTTACAGCGTGCTGTACAGTTCTCAACACGTAGTGAACCTTCTCTTTTTCCATTACACCATTTTTACCATGCTGATGCGGTAAATAGCTGCAATTTAAGAAGGTTTGAGCATATGTGAGATGTGGTCAGTACCTCTATGTTAATATTGGTTAATACTCAAACATCTCAAAAACCAATTCTGCCTTTGTTTTAAAGCAAACCATCTCAAAAACCACAGACACAGTGCTCTTCAAACTTCTTTGTAAAACTTGTAAGAATCAAAATAAACGCACCTGAAAAAACCTGGGTTTGATGCTTACAGTATTTGCAATAACTTTTCATTTGAAGTGATGTAATCAAGTAACAGAAGCAGAGTAAAACCACTTAGTGTCTACAGACATGGATAATGATTCAGAAGAGTTGTACTTCTGTAACTTTGGCTCATTGTGAAGTGCACTTGTAAAATATAAGGAGGATTTTTTTTCAGGTTTAAAACAAAGACATCCATTGAATACGTATTTGATGGTTGTTCTAATATGCACAAGTCATTAGGTTCTCAGAGGTTAAGATGTCTGCACACTATCCTATTAACAGCTACAGCAAACTAATTAGACAATTAGCGGGAAAGGCTGAATCAATACTACAGAGGGAGAAAGGACTATGGCTAGGGGGTAAAGTAAGGGCCCAATTCACTAAGAATTGATGTTTCCAAAGGTAACTGAAGTTGCTTTCAATTTTGCAGAACCTAATCTCTTTAAATATATAACTCTTGCATAATTTGACTCTGAGCTTCTATAGCCAGACCTGCAGCCTATTTTCTTGTTAGGTGTCAAGAAGCGATGCACTTAACTGTCACCTCTATGGACTTTGCATTTTCCCTGTTTACAACCAATCAGAAAAAGGAAACCAGTCACAAAGTTCAGAAGTAGGATGATGCCAAGAATATAAAGATTAAGAGCTTGGTCTTGTTTCCATTCATGATGCTATAGATTGGAAGCAAGCCTGTTGAAATGAGCTGATTTATACTGGACTAAATCAAGAGAACCATGCCTTAAGACTTCTTTTGCAATAAGAGTTTCAGGTGCTTTTGGATATATTTAGCCCACCAGATTCAGAAGCACCCTGAGCATCCACTTCTTTGTTATTCTGATATATGCCAGAGGTTCTGAGGTTTACTCTATTATGAAATACTATTTACTTAATGCATTTAACCATACTCAATAACATTAAAATGCACTACTTATCAATTTTTAATTTTCTCAAGAAAAATATGACTCAATGTAGTTATTACAGTTAGCAAACATGAGCATGTTTACTGAGATTGATTCACTATCTCACATGGAATTTTTTTTTATGCTCCTGACATGGAAGATCAATAGAGAAGACTAGCGTATTTCCTTTCACACTTCGCCACAGTTAGTGGAAAGAAAGACTGAGTATGATATCAGAATGTGAATTTTAATAAAGTCTGTAAAAGGAAGAGTTGACTTGTCTAGAGACCACATTAGCAGGATATACCTGAGGAAGGTCAATGAAATAATCTATGAAAGACAGGGAATGAATGGGAACTAACATTAATGTTGGGTCAGCATTTCTCCATTGCATCTGTCCTGCTTCAAGAGATGGTTTAATTCATGGTGTCTGTCTTTGGGCTTGACATGCCTGGAGAGTAAAACTGACTCCGTTTTACTCTCCAGGACTGCGGATTTTTTCACTCTGCTTTTCACTTGAGCCACCTTTCACCTCTCTTTGTCAAATTAAATTACCAGCTTTTGCTGAAGTGCCTTCTAGTACAGTAGCTGACGGGATCCAGCCACAGCCCCACAGCTATAAATGTGCAGGCTTAGAAGCAAGAAAACCAGAACGTTTCTGGCACATCAGCACAAGGCCATTTTCTTTACCTTTACATGTGGCAGTACATAAGTTACTGTTACTGTTCTTTAATTACTGCTCTGTGCATTGGAAGGATAGCATTTTTCAAATGAAATAAAATACATGCAGATGAAACTGTCAGTCTTCCATACATTATGAAGTCTTAATTTGTCTTTGACTTTGTACATTCTCTTAATTGACTTTCATTATCATACTTACAAACAAGTTTCACCTGCAGGTTTTCCATTTCCTAGTAATAAATAACATGGTGAATTTTATTACGTTTTTACAAATGTTGAACAGCATTACTGTGCCTACAGTTAGTTAGATTTTGCTGTACTGAGCTATCATTGGTTCTGTTTTGTACCTACATGTTTTGCAGGTAAAATCAGTAAAATGTTCATCACAACTGCACACTTACCTCTTGTTACATTCAGCCAAACAAATGGTGAATTTGCCCTAACTCTGATGAGCTGCTAGTCATGTACAGCCTGCAAGCAAATTCATGTGCAAGCTCCCATCCCACACAAAAGTTGCTATTAAATTCACTGGGAGCAATACCACATATCCTCTTAGCTATGAGTACTGGTGTTTGTTCAGGATGCCTATAGAGAACAACTATTGCAGTGTAAGTCTAGGCTCTAATTTAAAGTAATTATTTATTCTGCAATAATTCCTCACAAAGACTTTTATTCTTCACTCCAAGTACTACCATAATCCACTTCCAAAGATACAGAATGAAGTGGTTGAAAGTGCTGTGAACACAAATTAATGGCTGTCTCTTGGGAAGCTGCTACTCTAGTCTTGCAGAAATGCTCCTCTTCAGCTCAGGTAATTTAATTTGCTATGTCAATACTGGTTTTTTACAGACCAGCCTTCATTCAGGCAGTGAGCTACTACAAGCATTGGAAACATACATGACTCACTTCTCGACGTGACAAGAACCTTCAGAATTTGAGGCATAACCCTCTCTCAACTCACATGGCTAACAGGTTAATTTTCCTTATGAGAGATCTCTCAGTCATCCAAGGACAGTTTTGCTCCTTTTCCTAAGGTATCTCTGCAGCCATGACACCAGTCTGAGCAAATAATCAGTGGGATGTGAGCTGCTGTTTTGTTACTCCTTGGAGAACAGATAAGATGCATCAATGTACCTGAGTGTTCTTGTCTGAGTGTTCAGATGAAGCATGCTCTTAATCATGGCTGCTGGCAAGCCATTGAAACAGACCTTATCTGACTTTAATGCAATGGAGACAGTTTTGAGGGGGTACTAGAAAAGATTGAAAATCAACAAGTATTACTTATTCCTAGTGTTGATTAGTGAATCAGGCCCTTGAAACCAAGACAAAACAAGAAAGGGTAGTGAATATTTGAGTACAGGAACTATCAGCTAGCACAAGGATCTGGGAAGAAATTTTTAAAAAACCCATAAACTGACCATACACTGTGTTGTAAGACATTTCATGATCAGGAGAAGCCGTTGAAATGTCTACGAACAAAATAAATTGGGAAGAAACATTAAATAAAACAGAAGTAAGAAAATACTTAAAAACTTAGCAAAAACTAATCCCTCTGAAATGGATTTTTTGTCAGTGAATAATGAAACTAAGAACTTCCTTACCATTCAGGGCTACGAAGGAATCTGAAAGACAAATAACAGGGGAAAAATCATTATTTCTCTCTCATTTATTTCTTTTTAATAGTTTGCTCCTAGCAACCTTTTATGCTTCAGCTGACACTTACAGGTATGTACTTATTACCCTAAGGACACAGACAAAACTAATATTCAGCCATACCCAGAACCAGTGACTGGCTTTTTAAGTGTTTTTTAAAGCGACCAGCTCTGTGCAAGGGACATCATGTGGGAAGGACAGTGTTTTCTCTGTCATGGCTTCTTTGCAAGATTAAGTCTAGTCTACAGCAAAGCATTGCGGGCGATGCAGACAGCAACGTGAGTCAACGGGGACACACTCAAATGGCCCAAGACCACATGAAGTAATAAGATGAGCTGGGTTAGCAGTGAGTCAAGCCTACCCCTGTGCAATGTCAAGGGTCAATGCATCATACAGGGCTAAAGAGAGATTTAAGCAAGCAATGGGCTTTGTTGCTGTCTGCACAGGGGCAGGTCTCTCTCCATGAGCACAGTGTTCTGTTTCTGAATAATTTCACATGCCTCTTTTATATATAACTGCTATAAAGTCCATTCCATGCCTGTCTAACCTATTTGCCAAAGAAAAGCAGACCTGGCTGAAAAGGGCAGAGTTGCGCTAGCTGGGAGTTGACCTGATTTTGTAATAAAGAACCTATTTTACAGGGAGCACAGGACTATGTGTATACCTCTTTCAAAACACTTTTGAGACAGTCTGTGTAATCCTACCCTAGGACAGAAGCAAGGGGAGGTATAACTCAGATGTGGGGCATGCAGTGGCTGAAATCTTTATACTCCCTTAAACACAGTGATCACGGTAATAAATGGCACTTGAACAGGGATGCACAAAGCATGAGAAGCTCTGGCCTTCTCCCACAGGATCTTCTAACCCTTGTATTTCAAAAGTAATGACTCTCTTAATGTACATTACTTCCTTAGCTTCAGCAGTTTTATTGCATCTACAGGCATTAGTGCAAATTGCACCAAAAATAATGTGGATCTTGAATTCATAAGGTTTATAAATAATGTTTAGGGCTCAGAATTAACCAACCTTGGCAAGAATATCTGGAATGAGAGCTGTCCTCAACACAAATGTTGGTATTCTTGATGGCTCAGAAATCAGCGTAAAAGATTTGTGTGTATGGAGTGCAAGCTGTGAACTTTTGAATATTTCAGTTAAAAATGTAAATGTTTAAGACCTCTGTTTAAGCTTGTAATTCATGCCGACAGTACCTAGGTTTACCACTATAATTTCTTAGCCAGAGTCAGTAGTGCCTGACCCTTAATACCACTGTGCTGTCCAACTTGTGTGTAAAATCCACTAAGATTCACAAACTAAGTAGTTCCCACTTCTTGATCCAGACCCAAAGCCGAAGATATATTTCACTGTCTTCCTGTCCTGCATGTGAATGTAGTCCAAGTCACACTCTACACCAAGAAACCAAGCCACTTCTGTACATCTATATAAACAACCCAACCACCACAGGCAGTGAAAACAATGAACACACAATTCATTATGTCATTAATATAATCAATATCCTCTAGAAGGGAGGTTTTTTCCCACAGCATAACTGCTTTGAAGTCCAATGTTTGTATAAATGACAGCAGGACTATATTCTTTAAATATGTTTAAACAACTGTTCTTCTGGAACAGCATTAATTAGCCACAGTCGCTGTTCCTGTTGTGGCTTACATTGCCACAAACGAATACCCAACAGGTAATGGTGGTTTAAGGCACTCAGAATGATGCTGTGACACCGGGTAAACAGAGGGTAAAAGCTTTGCTTACTTTGGCAGTCACCCAGGCCATCTGTATTGCCATGTTCTACATCCTGTTCAAATGCCAGTCTAAAGAATAGAAAGAAAAAATAACAGTATGAACAACCACCATCACTACCAGAAAGAAATTATCATACCCGCAAGTGAAACGAAGTCTTGCCATGAAAACTGGTCATTTCTTTGAAACTTCCACATAATGACTGAAAAAGTGCAACACAGACATTTGAGTTATTTGCCTCTGCTTAAAGAGCTCTTGGTTTCATGATGATTCTTTGTACTTGTGTTATTACTTTTTTAAAGTCCACCACACTTCTCAATGTCAAGAGAGGCAAACAGATTCACACTTTTTAAAGTATTAACTCTAAAACAGATGGTATTTTCAGAGGCAGTTGTGATCCTACCTTAACTTGTCCATGTAGTAGACAAGGCGCATCAGTACTCTGACATGAGAAGGAAATCAGTGTATCGGGGAGGTATTGTGCTAGGGGAAAACAACCTGCATTTTCAGCAGTCATTTAGACATTGTGCTGGACAAAGCTGCAAGGCATAAGGTCCAGTTCTGCAGAAGGCATTCCACTGAACTCAAGGGATGTTAATGAAAAATATTAATGGGATTTTCCAGCAGACATGTCCAGATTACACTCTTAGCCTCTGCCTTTGATTTTGGATAACTAGTGAGGCTGTTCTGGCAACTACCTGTAGTGTCAAAGGTGAACGACCAAACCCTTGGAAAACATACAAGACAAGACCTTGTCTGCCTTAGTGAGGCTCCAGCCCTTGAGGCATAATTAACTTTGCAGTCATCTCATTCCCAACTCCTTGTTCCCAAGACTCCTGCTCAGCTGTCACCTATGGAGGTGTTAGGAGAACGCCTAACATCTCTGCCTTCTGGTGGATAGTTTAGAAGTTCACCAGACCAGTTCTTTTGATAGGGAGCTGCTTTTAAGAGTGAGTTACGGGTAGCCCTTACAATTTGCAAAGGAAATGTAAAAAGACTCAAGCATTTTGGGAACACTGTGAAAACCTGATATGGACACAGGTTGTCTTCCTAACTTCCAGTCAGGAACAACTTACGTTGTTGTAGTCAAGCATACACAAACACAGCTATAGCATTTCAAACGGACAAACCACTCTGAATTAAAGTAGCAAATTAGGATTAAGATACAAGCATGGTGATGGTAACTCAAACACTATATAGGCAAGACCTGTGCAGAAGCAGGGTTAAATGGGGTCAACTGCAGTGCTGTCAAGGTTGGGTGATGTTTGCACTTCCACCACTACTTCGAAGAAGCATAGCTGTACCTCAGAGTGGTCAAGCATGAGTAGTGTCGTGTGAAGAAGTTAAGAGCCTTGATTTGGCTACCCTCAAGGAGGCTCTTACTATGACTCTTAAAAAACCTTTTACACACTTCGTTATTATAAAATAATTACATTTTACTGTTAAGCAAGGGAATACCCAGCACTTCTCTGAATCTGCTTTAAGCTCTTACTGTGCTTTGTGATTCCTCTTAGTAATGCACAGTAAATTAGAAGGACTGGTTTTGTTTTCAGTGGACAAATTGGTTCAGTAATTTAATTTGGATTCTATTGCCTCTTTAATCAGCTGTGATGGATCCAGTATGGGCTGGTCCAGACATACCCATCCAGTTCCTTCCTTTCAATAGTACCTTAGTACAGCTCTTTATTTTCTTCTGCCTCCTCTTTCAGCAGTTACGAATCAGCTGAGAGTTCACATCAAAAAAATTTGTGAGACATGTCAGACATGAACGCAAATAAGACAGAAACAAACACTTCATCCATTTTTCCTCCCCCGAGAGTCCCATGTTTCAAACAGTTCTGCCTAACACTGTGTCACCAGAGTTTCATGGCCCATTCAGCCACAGTTCTTACTCACTTAGAGCCAAGGGTCAGCTGTGTGCACAACCCAGTCTCCCTCACCCATCCACAGTAGGGGTCTCTGGACGCTATGCAGGCCCTTTGAGAAAGAAGAGCAAAAGGTTGCATTCATGAGGGCCTCAGTCTTCCCCAAGCCTGGCGTGTAGGCTTCTGACATTCACGAGAAAACACATACTTTTTGCATTTGCCATGACGCTCACAGCGTCCCAGGGGAATCTTGATGACACAGGTGGAGAAGGCGACATACAGGGCGCTGCTGGGTTTGTCAAGCTGCATACCAACAATCCGCTTGTCCTCCACACCATCATAGCTGCACCTGGTTCAAAAAAAAGTGAGATACAATTATAAATGGGTTCTTCTGGGAAACCAGATGAAAACTAAATGATTCCTCAAGATGGAAAAAAATCCCACCAAAAAAAGATCTCATAAAGACAACCCTGAGAAAGGTAGAATTGAGAAAGCCAAGGAGAAATAATACACAATAGTTACTAATATCACTGATAACCACGCAAGTGAAAATCAAAACGTCATGGGACATTGTATACACAGGAAATGGGGAGAGACAGCACACCAGACAAGCTTTCTGAGGATCCTTCAATTTTTGTGTTTATTCTTCTCCGGCACTCCAAGTAGCTGAAATTTCTGCATGATTATGGCCACTTCAAAGCCGCCTTAGGCACAGTTGAGGAAGGCTGAAACATCGGAAATTTCCCTTGGAGAACAGCTTGCTGGTTGTTGACTTATTTGGAGAGAAATCATCTTTTTTACAGGATTAGAAAATTAATCTTCCTTTGCAGAATTTCACTTTTAATTATCCATCAACTGCTCTTTGTATGGGCTATTTTCTGCACAATGTAGAGACTGATAAGCAGACATCCCCTCCCCAACCTATTTAAAATTACTCAAAAAATTTAGCTTCACTAACCACATCTCTTTCCATGGAACAACCTACTCTCTGGGAAACCGGAAGTTCAAAGTCACCCATGCATGATTGCAAAGCATCAGATACATACTTTTCAGGATTGTAAATGTTCATCTCCTCCAGGAAAAGGCTGTCATTTAGGAAACCGCTGTTTCCTGTCCGCGCCAAGAACTTCAGGATGATTCCTTTCTCTGATCCCAAGAAAACCACCGTGTAGTTCTGGTATGGCCCAGCAGCAGAGTCCACAGCAATTTTGGTCAGGCGGTATCTAGAATAACACCACAGCGTTTTGCACCACTTGGTACTACATTGCCATTTATTTTATAACTTTTTCCACTTCAGATAATTGTGTGGTGGCCTTCTAGACATTGTATAACACATTTAAGCAATTTTCCTTGCCAAATAACCCTACAAATCAACAGACTGTGCTAGTTTGGCTCCGCAAATGGTGCAGAATTGTCTTGTATTTATTTGCATGTCCATACGTCCAATAGTTGACAGAAGTGTTTGCAGAAACCTGAGGAGAAACCTGAGTCTAGGGCCATTCAGAAATTCTCTTCACAATCAAAGCCTGGTGACCTCCTCAGGCAGGGAAAGAAAATCACCATGATGTTTTTTGTTTTCTCTTTCAGATTTAAAGCTCTATCACATTAAAAGCAGCAATTATGATAACTGTTCTACTGGTTTTTTGTCAGGAAAAGCTGTGCCAGTGCAGCAGCGAGATGCTAAACATCGTTTTAGGTCACCAAAAACAATCATAAAGCCACCACTAAGCCATTTCAGTCCTGAGGTGATACTAAGTCTTGGGATGATGCAATTTATTGATAACGGTTACTGGGGATCAAAGGAAAGTGCTCTGTAGAGCTTGCTGCATTCATTTTTGGTTGGAGGTACAGAACCTGACATAAAAACATGACAGGACCTACATCATTAAAACCAAGTCAGACACTTCTAGAGCTAAACACTGCCCAGGAAAACAGACTCTGCCTTTGCGTGGAAAAAGAGAGGCAAATATAGCAAAAGTTAGTAAGTTATTGTGTTGACAAACGGAGGGTCGGTTATGTGTAGCGACCACAGCAGGGAGTGGGAATTTGTTTTGGTAGGCATGGTATATTGAGGCTTCCTGATTTATGAATCTTTGTCCAAATCTCTTCCTGACCATTTTCCTCTGGTTGCCATAGAAGGGATACACATGATTGCAATTAATTCTGCCTGTATGCTTCTGTAAACTTTAAAACATACCATCCTGACCAACATCTTCATATCCTGTGAACATATCCTAGCAGACATGTCTGTATCCTGTGTACATGTCCCTGGACTGTCAGCTGTCCCTGCCTGAAGTTTTCTACAGATCCGTCTTGAACACCAGTCCAGGTGCCAACAGCAGGCCAACCTTCCCTGCACAGCATTTTCTCCAAGATCTGGTTTCAACATAGTGTGTTTAGAAAAGGCAGAAGATTTTTCCCATCTTGAAAGCTGCTTAGGTAGTTCTGCAGTAACCGCTCCATGCTGCCTTCATTTCTAGCTGAGTTTATACGACAGACACCAAGGTTGTTTACAAAATTTCAAGGTATTCTGGGCAAGATTGCTAGCACAACTTGACATCTGTGATGAACACAAGAGTTCATGGCACTTACCTGACCATCGTTCTCAGGAACCAGGGTCGATTAATAATGGAAGGTACAGCCTCATCCATCAGTGGATGCGTTTTGATGAAATTCAGAGTATCATCTGGAAACTCATTAGAGGTTACATATTTTTCTAATGATGTAGAGCCAGCACAGCAACCAGGCCTAAATAAAACAAGAAAGTAAAAGTCAAAACACTTATTTGATGCATGGTGCAAATCCTCTTACGTAATGAGGCCCTCAGTAAAATGTGAAGTGCATTAGAAGGGTTTATTTGGAGGATTAAGCAGCCTGGGGGGCTTGTTCAGCCCTTCAGGAAATGTCTACAATTCAGACTCAGAAGGACATCACCTAAAGGCACAAAGACATGTCTTCATCAGGAGCATGACACACACAGTTTGTAGTTCATCAGCTCACGGACAACTCATCACACTATCTACATGTTTGGCTGGTACAGGTGCTTTCTGATCTGCAACTTGCCAAGCTGACTGCTCTCTCCTGGATTAAAAGCAGTCTTTAACATGCAGAAGAAAGTTGAATGTTTTACTGTTTATGAAGGAAAGCTGCTTTTAGTCCTGTCTGATAGAAAGTGGACTATTGAAGAAGACATTCAGCAAGCAAAGAGTGATTTTACCCTTTCAATTTGGATGAGATTATCTGCATTAAGGACTTTCATTGAAATATTATCTAATCATTCATTGACAAGTTAAATGCAAATCTGCTCAACCTGTTCCTAAAATCTACCCTTGTCCTCAGACATAACCTTCCTGCCTGGACATGTTTTCTCTACACAGGAAGCAGCAAAATGCTTTTCCTGTTATTACTATTTTCTGCAGTATTTAACAAAAATACCCAGTTTCCTAAAGCAGGATGGTTATTCAAACCTTTGAGCTACTGTGAGATGGAAAGATGAACTGCTCACTCATAAATGTGCTCTAGTGTCCAATTTTCATCTGCACTCACGTGGCTAGAGTCACTGAGATCAATGTAGTAATGCCAAATTGAACAAAGTACAGCGTTGGTCCTATCTGTTGTTCAGATTTAGATACGTATTCAAACCTTAGCTAACTACGTGTTATGTAACGAGGTAGCATAGGACTAGAGGGGACTAGTTGTTTCAGGTTGTCTGGTTCCACACAGCTGCACAATGGACATTACATACACAGACTGTATTGTCTGCTTCTTCATATTCAAACTGTTATGTAACTGCATATAGATTTAGCAATGGAGAGACAGAAGGAGGAACCAAAGGACTCATTGGCCTTCTGGGTTCTTGCAAAGGCACTGGTTCATGGGGTGACATTCCCAGACGGCTCTAGGGAGCAGCCTCTGCCTTTCTGGTTTGATTACCTAGGGTTTCTGCATATCTGATCTGGAGGCCTATTTTCTCCTAAATCTTAATCACATGATTGGATTAATCCTGTTTTAATCTCAAAACTGGTTTAACTGAGCAAACATAAAACCAAGTAAGCCCTGCTGTGTGACTTGGTCAAAAAGGGAAGCAAAGCCCCCAAAAGGATCTGTTATGTTTTTGAGAACTATTAGAAGTGATAGAAAATGATAATGTTTTTGCATCATTCTGGATACCCAAACAAAAATGACCTTATTTCTGAGGTGGTTTTTGCCTCCGATGCATTTTAATATGAGTTAGAAGCAATGATTTTTTCTATTAAGCAGCCTGATAGCCGGATGTTACATGAAATGGTGTTCACCACTTCAGTATATCCTTTATGCTGAACTAGAAGGAGAAGCATTCACCATAACTGGCTCATCCCACAAACTAACAATACACAACATAACCTTCTCTTCTTCCTTCCCACTGAAAGAAATTTCTCTTTCTCCTTCCTGCCTTTCCTGCCGTTAGCTTCTATCTGAATAATTTACAAACAAACTTGGAGATCTCATGCATTGTTGCGTTACAAAGGTAACCCATCATGTCAATAAATTGCTGAAACAGTGCAGAAAGAAGGATAAAATCCAACAACACTGCTGTCGAGTGCCTTACTAACACTCAGACTGAAAACAGACACAGAATTTACCAGATTTTCCAGTCACATCCAGACTCTCCTTTTGAATGACAACTTCAGAACAAGGACAGCACAGGAATACTATACTTGGCAACTCTCTTACATGATGAGCCAAATTTGGATTTATCTAGATGATTAGTTGCCACCACAAAGCTTCAGATGTGGTGTTTTTCTGAAGTTATGTAAGATATCAAAAGCAATGTAAAACATACTTTAAAGTGGTGGAGCTTGACTGAGATAAATGGATTTGCTTTATCTATGCTCATATACTCTCAGAGGAGAATGCCACTTGAGCAAAGGAGTTAACAAGCGGCTGTCAACAGCAACTTCAATGAAAGAGGTGCAACAGAGGAGCTGTGTGCAAACAGGAGTGAAGCTGAAGAAGGAAAAACAAACAGGAATGAGGAAAACTCAACCTCCATTTTGGTGGAATGTTAGCATTTTCCTCTCTATGATGCTTCCTCTGTGGCATGTAAATTGCATGTTAACCACAGAACAGCCAACCACAGAAGTGGTGAAGGCTTTGTAGCCATCTATACCCATTATCAAACCAATCTGTAACAGGTGTGTAACTTACATCACGCTTAAGTGATAGTTTATTGTGACCGAGCGAATCTGATGCTGACCTGACGTTGCACAAACCTTGTTTATGCTGAAAAATCCTCACTAGCTTGCCTTAGATCCAAACGCAACTAAAATCCTGTTTTACTGCTAGAATATGCACCTGCACTTTACAATGATATTTAAAAGATGAACTCTTTGTTCTGTGTGCTACGACATAACAACATCACTATATGTGAAACATACCTGGGCTTGGGCACACGTTCATCGGGAACTGGTGTCCAGGTGGAGTCAGGAGACTTTTGTTCCTTGAATCTCCCAGTAAATACATTGGCGATGTCCAGCATGTCATAGGCACAGACTGCAGACCCAGGAATGCTGCAAAGCAACATTTCCCAGAAATTGTTACTCATTCTGCCGCTATGCACAAAATCTTGCATGAAAAATAACGCTGCACAGTAATCTCTCTGCGACAGGCTACTCAATCCTGAACTCTGTAACCTCTGAGTATTGACAGAAAAGTCAGTCCCATGGAAAGGCTGGAACTATACCGATCACCAGGCAGCTTCTGCCAGCACAGTTTGCTTGGCAGCCTCTATAGGAAGAAGTAATCGCAATAATTTTGAAGAAAGAATCTGGAAAACTCTGGGTACAACTGGCAATGCATGAGTAGTAGTAGCCAGCCTTATCCAGAGCAATTATTAGGAAATCTAAGGTCTTGTTAGTCAAATGATCTCTCAGCATTAATTCTTACTTTACCGATCATGCTTCAAAAATACACAGTTCAGAAGCTGGTGCTGATCAAACTGTGAGCATGCTGCAATGTGTCACTAATCTGACATTTACACGCTATTCATCCTCCAACAGCCTGACTTCCGCCAAGTTGTTCCAACTGAAAGCATTTAACTATGCTTAGGAATTTGTTTACCTCAGTGAGATATAAAGAGCACACAGAAGCAAAATAAGTTTTAGTTTTAGATTTTGAAGTTGTAAATTTTAACTTTTTGATTACTTGAATGCAATTACATGATAACAGTGTCTAAATAAATATGATTATGTCCTTACCTACACACTTTCTGGGAGGCTAAGGGAAGATGGCAGCAATTATTAATTTATTCACCTTTATTAATTTATTAATTTATTCATCTTTCACTTGATTTTATCAAGCAAATAGCATGAAACCAGATGGATGGGGCTTTCAATACTGCTTTTAGCTAGTAGGCTTTTATGCAGAAGAGTAAAATTGTAGGTATTATAATGCTGTTGCAGAGAAAAAACCTGAAGTCGTAAAGGTATATAAATTGATAGAAAAAGAACGTTTGAATATTAAAAGATTTCAAATTAATTGAAGGCAACAAGTAGGAAGACAGTCCAGCTTTGATCTCTGCGACTGTGTTTTCATACGGAAGGAAACTTCAAAGGTCTGTACTACTATGAGTCTACACAGCTAGAGTTTTAAATGGAGTCAGCTACACATGTAAGTGTTGATCTTGGGTGTATTTGTCCACGCACAGCACAGGACCTGACCTTAAGAGATGTCTCAAGACTCACTCCAAATAGAAGACTTCACACTTTAACTGAAGTCTAAAGGAAAATCGACCCAAAATTCTAGAGGTATGCCATACAGAAATAAATGTGCTGAGAACTGTGTCCAACATATGAACAGAGTATAGGAAGACTACAACAGCTTTTACTCTTGATGATGGCATGAGGATGGCAGTCTGCAGGTTTACAGTGTGATAAAGCCATAAGGATGAAGTACCATGGGTAAGCGCCCAGCCACTACCTGACCACTGGAATAGTACTCATCACCAGCTCCCACCCTGGGTGACATTAGGTTAGACTGGGGAGTCTCTTCAAGTTCACTCTACAGGAATGCTTTATTCCAGAGATCAAAGACAATTGCTGCGGGCTTTCCTCAGTGGAGAAGGAATGAGAAAGTCAGAGATGTCTGTTAATGAGGTATCTCTAAGCCTATGCACCTCTCTGTCATCCTCAATATCTGGCAATAACTGGGACCTGTAAAATAGGATCTTGTTTTTAACACCAAGTTCTTACATTTTAAGGGTTTAAGGAAAGGTGCTGTTCATAACACACAACAGTAAATACTAGAGGAGCAGGAGGACAATCTCAATTTTGAGATAATATCAAGACACAACGTATTTTCTGATGCTGAATCTCTGTTCACTTGTTTTTATTAAGCCAGTTTGCCAAAACGAGACCATCTTCATTTAATCCTGTGTTCTCTATAGGCAGCATAATTACTGCATTACAGTTCCTACCACTTTGATGTTAAAAGCAACAGTACTACACAGGCTTGGGCTCACTCGCATTTAAGTGGTTCAGTACATGACCTAACTGATCAGGCTTCGACAAGAGGTGGTGAGTGTACAGCAAAACCAGATAAGTATCAGCAATATATTTCCCCTTTAAGCTCAAACACTACTCTGTGAAACAGCAATGTATTTTTAACTTAGAATGCTACCTTTTTATATATTTCTCAATAATTAGGTACAATTATTTTTCTAGTAACTTCTGGAGAAACATGTTATAACGTTCTGTACAGAACTCTCCTCCTCAGCCAGCAAGACAGCTTCAGATCTTGGCTCTTCCAAGGAGAAAATACAAGAGTCAGCAGGTATTTATGAAATGAAGCTAAGTAGTACTAACATAATTCTTTGAGAGTTAAATGTAAACAGGACAAACCTAGTCCTTTCTCTGTGAGGAAAAAAGTATTTTCTCTTTGCAATAGCATTCTGCAAGTTACATGTTGCTGCAAAACTTGCTGACTGCATGTCTGAATTATTCCTGTGTAAAGAAAAGTACATCCAAGGAATGTGTCCAGACAATAAATGGCTGAAAGCTGCTCTAAATTAGCATCTATACAGTGAAGTAAGCAATACTTTCTATGTAATGTGTATTAAGTTCTATGATCCTGCTTGAGCAGGGGGAGTTGGACTCGATGACTCCTGGAAGTCCCTTTCAACCCCTAATGATCTGTATAGCTGTGTAATACCATGGTATCTTAAATGAAACACATGCTATCAGTAAGCCTGTGGTACGTTGAGTTGTATGAGCAATCACTTCTTGTACCTTCATAAAGTAAAAAGAAACTGCATTGAAAAGCAAAAGAGAAAGAAAACAGAAGGTAAAAGGTAATTGCACTTATTACCTATTATATGGAGTGGAGAAGGTTGCTAAAACAGCATCTCGGCCATTGAAATGGATAACATCTGTAACTGCCTGCAGTATGTTGAAATAGAAGTGTGAATCACCAGGAACTGAGCAGTTCAAACGAGCCTTGAGAAAGGAAGTCCACTGTTTTTCCAGCACCCTCTGAGATCCTCCCATGTCATTTTTGCAAACCTGAGCCACCCTTGGGAAGACCACCTGAAAGTAGTAGAGCAAAAATAATGAAGAAAATTAAATATTTGTTTGAACTAAAAATTGCTGGGGCCCCTATAATGCTAAGTATCTTTTTTAAAAAACATTTAATGTAACACAGCAAGGTACTTAATTTAATCCCGTGTTTCCATAATCTGTGACAAATAAGAAAGAGAGGAAAATTCAGCTTTGGAACAGATAAGAGTAGACTGTGGCATTTACTATACAGACATAAATCCTTCAGGAGATCTGTTCTTAACCCATATAAAACTAATTTCCATACAGGCTGCTTAGCTTTCTATTTCCCCAAACAAAAGCACATTTTATATTCACAATCCCCACAACCCACACTGCCTGCTCTGGCTCTCATCTTTTCAGCACTTAAAAACTACGCAAATCTTGCTGGGCTTTTTATTCATGCCCTCCACCTTTGTGACCTTGGTCAGCTTTTCCTACTGCTTAGCCAGAAAGCTATTGTGAAATTAGCAGAAATGCAGAAAGTGTTTAATTATTCTTTGCAGAATGGCAGAACACAAAAATCCTGCCCCTGTTTACTCAGCACTCCAATTCAGATTCCTTAAAGAAAAGCATGTCCCTGCTTCGGAATCCATTTCTAACAATTACCTACTGTGCTCAGATAGAGACATTTGCCTTATGCTTACTGTTACTTGAGAAAAGATTGTCCAGTATACATCACTGCTGTAAGAAGCCACCCTGTTTCCTTTCAAGACAGTGCAATGTTTCACTCCAACCAACCTTTTGGTTTGAGTGATAGGAATCGCCTCAAAATGGTGACCTTGTCATCATGATTTATGGCACCCATTTCAAGGTCACTCCTAACAGCATTGGTCCAAGAGTAGCATATGTTTTCCAGCTCCTGAATACGGCAAACTACTCATTCAAGGCAATATTTTTGCCCTTACCTTCCCCATGCTGTTGTACTCCACGGCTATTTCCCGGAAGAAGAAGTAAATGTAATTGCCATAGTCCACTGCCTGGACAAAGTACGGTTCTAGAAAAAAACCCCAAGACATCCTATTTAGGCATCAAGTACAGCATACAGCATGCAAAGATAATCTGAACATATTCACACTAAGCATCCAAAGATTAAATGCTCGCTTTAGGCAAACCTGCTCAGTTTTCAGAACAAGCAACATCCCCACTGCAGAAGAATCACTGTCTGGGGGCAGTACAGACGGGGACAAGTCTGTGCAACACACTGAAATGCAGCTACTTGCCACTAATACATCTACTCTGCATGGAGTACAAGGGAAGGTAAAGAGGCAATATAAATTTAGATTCCTGAGGGGTCCAAGCAGTGCTCTGTATGGCTTGCAGGCTGTGTGTAGAGGAGATAACAAATCACGGAATAATTTCTGCCCACAAGGGTTTGTAGCAGTGAGCAAAGAGGGACAAGTAAAGTCGACACCTGGTAAAACATTTCTGCATGCAGAAAAGACTTCAAACTATGGCTTTGCTCACTAGTTAAAATCACTCCAAATGTTAACTATTCATAACGCCTACATGAAGCTAAACAGCACAGTTCTTAACAATGAGGGCATTTAGAACACGGAAATTGCTTAATTCCATCGCAGCTGTACAGTCCCTAAGAATCATAAAAGAAAGGCTTTGTGTAATATTCACATAATTTTATTTTCATTCATGAATCTTAATACTACAGGACAAACCCTCTATATACTTCATGAAGCCTTGACTGTTACCCAACACAGTACTGAGGTAGGGCTATTTCAAACTCAGCTCAAGCATACTGAATGCTGCAAGTTACAACCATTAAATCCAACAGTTGTGAACTGATGGAATTCAGCTTGGAAAGCTTGCAGTACATTTCCTGGCCGACCACACTCAGTTTCTGTCAGGTCCACTAACTTGTGGTCAGAAGAAGAGGAAAAGAGATAAACTGATCAGTGTAAGGAAGAAATGTAATTTAGCTCCTTCGTTCTGCCAGAAAGCTTTGGTGAATTGAAATAGTAGTGGTCTGCTGGGAATCCAAGGCTCTCGTCAGAGATGCTGCTTTGCTTTCTTTCGTTTGTTTAACTACCTTTCAACCACTTTGAGTCATGTTTAACTGTCCGCAGGGTTGGGCTGTCTCCAAGGCTCCGGTATATGACTGCATCTATTGCAAGGAAGTCTGTCACTGTGGCAGAGTACAGCTTTCCCTCTGGAGGGGAAGGAAAGAAGAAACAAAAAAGGGAGGAGTGTTATAAATAATAGAATGAATTTTTTTCATCAGTAAAATGAAATGGGGCAATTGAAATAACCTCAATCTCCTTAGGAACAATGAAGGGTAGAAATCCCACTAGGTAAATGGGACCAAGCACTGAACAAACAAGTCATCAGTTTTCAAACTGGTGATTTCAGAGGTACACGGTGGGAGTAGAAACCTTACGGAGCATTTTTCTCCAGTTTAAGCAAGTAAAACTAAATCAAGTCCAGTTTCCCTGCACGTGCCTGTAGCACTACTATGCTTTAAAATTCTGGCTATATGTACGTGATCACAACAAATATGGGTAAGCCATGATAGAACTGGGATTTAAGTGGGAGGGGCAATGGGATGAATCTTAAGGACTGTCAGTTAACTGACACTTCTGCACATTTCTCCCTTTGGGAGTGCCTATCCTCTGCTGAAGATCACTAGCAAAATATGAAATAAGGGTGCAGGAAGTGCAAGGAAAACAGGGATGCAAAGTGATCGGGGATGATTGTCTGTGCTGTACTGCTTTTCTAAAATGCACTTAAGGCATTTCCCACATGACCTACCCATTCCTCTTTCTTACAGAACTGCACAACAAGCAGTAAGAAAAGATCTTCAAAATGGCACCCCAAGGACAACCAAAGGTACAACACTATCAGGAGGTAATACCATGAGCTCAAACAATATTTTTAAATTATATTTGTTGCCTAAACCGTTTGAGGGTCATGGTAAACATACAGAGCTGTTTTCTTGTGTGACAGGTCTTGGAAGATGATGTCTGGTAGGAGCACAAGCACTGCAGCACAAGGACATCAGCTTGTGTCTCCGTAAGAACCAGCATGGCATACATCTCCTTTCAAGGTGCCAGGCCTTGAAAGCACCAGCAGTGAAGATACAACTAAGACAAAGTTGAGTTGATTCTATTGGTCGAGCCCTCTTCACTGTTTTTACAGACAAAATTTAACTTAAGCTCAGGATGTTTTTCATTAGCCAGGCTACATGGCTTTTTTTCTGAGCCAAACAGCTCCTGTCAATTTTGGCTATTTAAAAGTGTTTTCTTTTCTTAGCAAATGCAGAAAAAATAATTACAAAAATAAAAAGCAGATACTAAATCAAGTTTTAAAATAGAATAAAAACCTGAATTGTTCAGCTATAGATGCCTGAGCTTATGTTAATACAATCACACATTTATTTTCTTTCCTGCCAAGTTCCAACTATATTTTACACATATCAGCTGTAACAGCTAGTCTGCAAAAAGCGCTGTATTCATCTAAGTGCCCCCAACAGACTCAGATGAGCTGCGTTAGTACACTGAACTACTCTGAAACTGCACTCTAAAAAGTTATCAAGGGTATCAGCATGTATGGCACAGAAAACAGTAATTTTCTGAAGCTAGCAGATAGAGAGAATACATTCTACTACAAAAGTTTTTTTGGAACAATTTCAAATTCATTCTGAATTAAAACAAAAAGTATGATCGTTTCTATAAATATTCCTTTTATTTTCAAACAATGAGGATTTTCTCAGGGACAGAGTGGGAGTTATTTTAACAAACTTCAGCTGCATGCAAGGTAAACTCTTACATTAAATTGGTCATAAATGCTTTCTTGGCCAATATAGTGAGAACAGCCCTTCTGAGAGGTCATTCAGACTACCCTAAGGATCAAGAATCTGAGACGTATGGGGTAAAGGTTTNCCCTAAGGATCAAGAATCTGAGACGTATGGGATAAAGGTTTCTCTGAAAGTGCCTCCTTCTTCTCATAGTCTACGAGAATTATCTTAATTACCACCAAAATAATATAAACTAGAAATTCATACACTCTCATTCTGTTTTACCATTACTTTTGAAACAAAAGGGCTCATTTATTCACACTATAAAGAATGAAAAAATACAACCTACTATATAAAACCTTTCCTCTGTGAAGCAGATGATGCCACCTATCTAGTTCTAGAAAAGGGCACAGCACAGTACGTTGCCTAACTTCTTTTTGTTATGAAGTTTAACCTGCCTGCTCCTCTTTAAAGTCCATATAAGCTTTAAGATCTCTTGACATGTATGGTGTCTCACACCAGTCTGGCACCACATTATCATGAATCCTGGAAATACTGAAATATTGTACAAGAAAACTGAGGCTTCAGACAAAGATTATTATAATTAAGTTGATCCCAGAGCAGGAAGACTTCCATGCTACTGATTTCTTCACAACCCTATTTTTAGTCATTATTCACATCCTTTGAGCACACTAGACTCAAGAGACACAGTGCAATGGCAAGCCTGGGCTGCAGGCCAGAAAGCCAAACATTTATGTCCATCACTTTACCTGCAAACAACGCAACATTGGCATGCTTTGCATCATAGGGGCACCTGGCCATTCCACTGAATTCATCTCCCAGGAATTCCAGTGTATCCACCTGAAGAATGAAAGGAAACTACTCAGGGAGAAAAGCAAAACTTCCCACCCAGGATGAGGCTTATGACAGTGGTTCTTCCTTTATCTAAGTGTGTTCCTGACTGTGAATTAAAAATCTGCCAAATATCACAACGTTAGACAAAATCAGTGTGAAGAAAGTGCATCCAGTAAGTCAGGCATTCTTTTTGAGCTAATCACTCTAAGCGCAACACATTTTACAAAAGTCTTCAGTCTATATTTTATCTGTACACAAGCTTCCTGTTGAACTGCAGCAAGCTATGTGGTCTGTGGTTCTGGCAGAGGTTCAAAATTTATTCTCAACGGTGATCTGACAGAAGCGCTCTTATACACAGAAAAGACTGCAAGCCACAGCAGTCAGAAGAATCAACACTGGGACAATTATCTGTGTGTGCGCATTTTTGTCTCCAAAGTCCGGAGATCCTTCTGCTTTAGCCACAACACTGGTGCTCTCTTCCTTGATTTGCATACTCAGAAGGATGCTCTTCCAAGTCTTCGTGTATTAGCTGCGTCTGTGTCATGGAGAAATCCTCTTACCATCAGGCAAGAATTAGTCTGTGTAGGAACTGTAAAATCTGAGGTTTAAGTGTAACTCATGGGAAATAAATTCACCCCAGGCACAGATAATGATACAAATATACAGATCAACTTTACACCAAGCTCAAGAGGGTTTTCTGAGCTATAGGGGAAAGGTGTGGCTCCTACCTCTCTAAGAGTCTTCTGCTACTGTATTTTGGGAATAAGAATCTTTCTGCCTTATTCAAGTAACCTGAGCGAGCTGCTGTATAAATCATGTACAGTACAGATTCACAGAGCATGAAAAATAACCTACCCTACAACCATCAACCACTCCAATTAACTTTTTGCTTGTACATCACTGCATCCAAGTCCTCCAGTTGACAATTTGTCACAATTTGTTTTCTGTCAATGTATCCCTCATGTCAAAATCCACTGAAGGGATTTAGCTGTGTTTACTCAAGCACTGAAAAGCATTCCATGTGATGGTGAGAGGAAACAACTTACAGTCCTAAACTACTTTCCCTGCACCAACTCCCACATCCCAGGCACATTCACACTGGCAGGGTGGAGGACAGTCCTGTTTTCTGTTTGGCACATCTTCCGTGCTCTCGCTATATAATGTGAAAATATATGGAGAAAAACACAGGGCAGGTGTTGGAGAGATCTTCTGCTTACTCCCCGAGGTATCCCTATCCAGGCCCCAGAGGTCAGCAACAGGTGAGGCAGTTTGTGAAGGCTATGCATCATAGGGGAAGGAAACAGCTGCTGTAAGGATAAGGAGGGCCATCTATATCCCTCACACTAGGATGCCAAGGAAATCTGTATTTATGTTAAAAGACAGCTTTGTAGCAAGGAGACTGGCTGAGATTTGTTAGCTGCACTAATGGCACTGATTCATAAAATATTACAAACAAGGTTGGAAGGCTTAAAAGAGAACTGAGAAGTTTCATTTCATCCTAGGTTTTATTGTGTTAAGCCCTCAAGAGGACTCTGGGATTGAGAACAGTATAATACAGACATTTAAAACACGCTACCCCAGAGGTAATCCTCTGGCGTAACATCACCAGTTTGTGATTTGATGTGGATGTCAGTGACAAGCTAAAGAACTTCCTGAGAAGTGACTGCATCCCCAGGCCGGGATCTGAAGGAACCTGCACCTATAGAGGTCAATGCAAAGTGGCAATAAACTCTCAATGTCTACGAGTTACAAATAAGTAGGTAATCCGAGCAATCCTCAGAAATCCAATCAATGCTGAGCTCTGTAGCATTGAAACAAGTGAGGATAAATGCTACAGAGCTGAGCAATGACTTCTGAATGGCAACCTCATACTATTACCAGCACAGTCACAATAAATCTAACAGAAAGCAAAGGCATAAATGAAATCCTCCAAACAGATCACACACCTTGTAGCTCCTGCAAGAAGGGTTGAATGCATTTGTTCCACAGATAAATAGCGTGTCGTCATTTCTTCTTAGGAGAACCTTTATAAAATTATGACACTCATCCTAAAGAAAAAAAGTAATAAATATTTTACCATCACATTCTGCTTTTATTTTTATGCCATGATATTTCATTGTCAAGTCTAAAATGAAATTGGCTGATAGTCCCTGTGATGTTCTGGGCTTTATTTCAACTATGTTTAATTGCAAGATGCAATTGATGTATATTCCAATGCCTTAAAAATGGTTACAGAGAAATGAAGACATCGTGTTCATATTATAAATTGGATCTTGCTATTGATTACATAGGTGAAATTTGTTTGAAAGCTGCTTTTTTCCTCAAAAGTGAAAAATCTGACTTCTTCCTTATCTATGTTGCTGTAAGACACCTCTGATATCCATGCAATGTATTGGCATAAAGCCTCTGTGACCAGAAAGAGAGGCAAGTGTAAAGAATCAGAGTCAGCATCTAATTCTGCTACCACTTCTGCTAGTCACAGGTTACAGTAGGGTGAAACTGTTGTGAGAACCAGTCATAAGATCATAGGATGTTAGGGGTTGGAAGGGACCCAAAGAGATCATGGAGTCCAACCCCCCCGAAGTCATTCTACAGCTGCATACATTCACACTTTCTGATGTTTTACGCAAACTTCTCTGTAAATTCCTGAAGGAGGACGGACAGCAGCACTCAGGCTTTCAGGCAATGGTAAGCAAAATCATGTACTAAGCATGACATCTGAAACCTCACTGTTTTAAATATTTCAAGATATTGCTATGGCTCACGTCATAATATTTTATCACATTGAAAGTAAACTATTTTTGCAAATTAAAGCCTTCAGTAAGTTGATGGGAAAAGCAATTACAGGCAAGAAGTGAATGGCACGATCCATTACACATCACAAACAGCAGCCTGAGACAATAAATAGTGAAGCAACTACACTGAAGTGGCAGATGCAGAAGAAATTAAAACTGCCTACCTTATGTTTTCCCTTCATTCTGCATGTGTCTACATCAGCTTGTCTAGATTTCCAGGTCAATTTCTGTAAGGATCAAGAAAGAAATCAATTAGAGCCCAGAGGTTGTTGCATTTGATTTCACAAGTAGAAGTCCCTTAGGGGAGACTAGCTGTTGAACATATATTTATTGAAAGCTTTCTGCACCCTTTTGCCATGATTAATTCACCACAACAATAAAAGATCCGTGACGTGAAGCATCCACTTAATTTTATGTTGCCATCTAGTCATTAGACTGGAAATCTATCCCTTTTTTAAAGCATAAAATAATGGAATACAGCAACAGACAATTTCCAAAAATACATGCATTTGTATTAAATGCATGTGATGCTTTCTTCTAATTTTATATTGTTCTCCAAATCAGGATAAAGGCACAAGGACTACAAAACCTAACTGAATGCTAAATTAAATGTGTACTGTGAAAGACAACATTTTAGATTAGCAAAGAAATCAAACTCAGGTAATCCTTATCACTTCAGCTAACAAGCTCAGAAAGCCTTCCACATATCAAGACACTGCTGACTTCATCTCTTAGCTCGCTTTCTCCAGATTAATCCGAGCCTGGATGTTTTTGGATTTCGGACAATAAAGGTAATAAAACCTTTTTTAAATTTCTAAACATATCAGCAAAGATAACAATGACTTTGAAGTTACTGCCAGGATAAGTCGTGACAGTGTAAACCGAGGCGATGTGCATTCATGAAGGGCTCCAAGTTGAAAAAGTAACAATGGACATTTATTTCCATTTAAGGCGTGTACCCTCACATTTTGAGGAGTAACTGAGAACAAGTTCATTTTCAACATCATCTATAGCTACAACGAAGCACTCCCTCCTACAGTAAAATTCATCCAATGTGTGATTTCACATGATTTTCCGCTGGACCAAGGCTGTATTTGGCACACATTATACAACATGAATACAGTGCAAAGGAGCTGAATAAAAATTATTTCTGTTATGTTTATGCTAATGTATAACATGCTAATGTAGACAAAGTTCTGCAGTGAATGTAACTTCCCACAGAGATAATGTAAATACATTTACAATGTGATGGTATAATAAGGTTTTATTTAGTGAGTGTTTGCATAAGTGAATAAAATTTGTGCACACAAAAATATGTAAACAGCATTTACTTTTTATGATGAAAGTTTCAGCATACTTAGTTGTGATAGTAGAGCTGTTACAGAAAACTGCTGAATGTAAATTAATAGATGTTTGATAGATGTTCCATCAGGGATCTTACTATATTTCAGTACGGACTGCTTATCAGCCCAGCTAAATCTCTTACGAACCTCACAGAGGACATGATTGCTGTTCTGGCTTTCCCCAAATACGATTAGCAATGCCATCTTACTTGCTTATTACAGTTTTTTACAGCAGTGCTGGCAAGTTGCTCAAAACAATGTCATCTTCCTATTTATTTGACGCTTGTTCTAGTGTCCTTGGTTTCTGGATGATGATAAAAGCTACTTACTTTGCCAAAATAAATTTCTTCTGCATGTGATGTGTCCATATCAACACTATAAATATGGTCCCTGTAAACAAATGCAAATGAACAAAAAGTCAAATGGAGTAGTCAGACAGTTTGTTTTCTGTGAAGAAAGGTATCTATCACAAGATAATCCATAACCCATTCAAAAAAAGATCACAAGTCTTACTAGGGAAACATTACTAGCAGCATCACCTGATTATCCCAGAAAAGCACTTCCATACATAAACCATTTTGCTTCTCATTAAGACAAAAAATGCTATGGAACTTCAAAGCAAGATCCTTTCCGAAAAGCAATTATTTGAACAAATGAGATTTTTCAAAAAGGAGATAAAAGCCTCATATAATGTCTGTTTTATACATCCTACATCCATGATCTAGAATGCAGATGTTTTTAAGTATCCTGAAATCAGGAGCAATACCTCTGAGGCAGCCTTTGCCAGATTTCTGGGCTAGCAGTCACTGTGCAATGGGTAGCCATTCAAGGTTAAAAAGATGTTAATGCTTCTATGTTCTTTCTTTTCTTTTAAATTACATGTCCAACCTCGGCAGTGATAATTTGACTGACAATATGGCAGGCAAAAGGTTGACAGCTACAAAACTATTCCCAGAAATCATTCTTCTCTTCACATATTGGTGGCCAAAATAAACTGTAAAATACTATTCCAAAAAAAGTTTGAATTTCTTGCCTGAATTTACTTTCCTGTTTTCCTGAGAACCTGTTTCTGTCTACAACTACTTGCTTATGTCTTCTTGTAAAGAGGAAATAGAATCAGCTACGCAGGCAAAGGTATGTTTTTAAACATCAAACTTCATGAAGTGAGAACAAAGACTCCTCTGTATTGAACCTAAAATTTCAGAAAACCTGCAAACTCTCAACACTGTAGTAACTGACACATCAAATTGGGACTGAGCTTCTCAGTTTTCCTTGAAATAACATTGGCTTTTTTCAAAATGCAGGAAGTTGAGCAGCTGGAGCACGATCCACAGCACTGGATGTGTCTGCTGAAAGTAGAATACAGACTGTTTCCATTTTAGAAATCCCCGCTCTCAATGTTAAGATTCATTTTATTGGATTTTGGGGGACAGTGTTAGTCTCTTAAATAAAGTAAACAGAAACATTGCTCTAAGAGGAACAGGCAACACCTCTCCCATGTGGGGAAAAGAGGGAGCATTGTTGTGGGCAGCTGTCTGCTACAGTGCTTGAGGTTGTTTGCTTTGTAAGATGCCAAGCTGAGGAGCATGAATTTTCTTCCTCTCCTGACTCTGTAACACCAGCTGCCATTTATTTCCAAGAGTAACCTTTTGGGCAGAGCAGTGGTCACGGCTGGTGCCAGACTAAATTACCTATTAGTACGCAATCAGCTTCACAGAACACTGCACGGTTCCCTTCTTATGCAGTTGCTCTTTGTTGCTGTCACTCTTGCTATATAAAAGTGGTAACAAAAATCTCTTGAATTGCAAATTAGGTGTGGCTGGGGCTCTAAAAACCTTCTTCCAGCACAGTTCTTGATTTTAATCATTCGTCTTGCTTTCCAGTGGTTATGATTTTTTTTTTTTCTTTTTAAACAATTAGAAAATACAGTGATGGCACTTAGAATCTGAGTCTTGAATTATTTAGTCCTGCTCTCAATAAAAGAGCTTTCAGACAACTTACTTTCTGGTTCATGAAACAGTTCAAAGAAAACTCAGATCTAAGTTACAGGATCATCTGAAAGTGAGCTAGTATCAGGCAAATTACATATAACTTTTGGATGCTATGCATGAAATACAGTTGTTGACGGTGTCTATAGAGTGAAACCTGTCAAGTTCAAGGAAGGGATACCTAACTACAGACAAGGTGGAATTCTCCTTGCTGTCCTTAAGCCAATGCTGCCCAACTGCTACTATCTACTAGCTGTGGTATCTCTACAGCTCGCCGCTAATTAAGTTATTCTAGCACAAATTTACTTAATCCTAGAGCTTCTGTTTTTCCCACCTCCAGTCAGCAGAAAGGAGTTTTGTTGCCATGGCATAATCTCGTGGAGGAAGGGAATTTAACTAATGCCACCGGCTGTGCATGACCCTTGGCCATTCAGTGCATCATCTGGAAACGTGTAACTGCAAATGAGGAGGGAGCCATACTAGTGCTTCCTGGGCTCAGTAAACTGTTTCGTACATACAGCTGAAGGGTGGCAGATAATGAGAACAAAAGCTGCCACCACACAAGACAAAGGGAGGAGGAGACACGGCAAACTTAGAAAAGGGTGTGTATGTCTGAGTGTGTGTGCCTGTGAGAGAGACAGCAAGGCACTACCCTTCCCATGAGAAAAAAGAGCTGACTCTTCACAGACTGCAAGACAGACATTCCAAAAGCACGGTCTCACAGGCTGAGTAATTCTAATTTGTATTGGCTGGATGCCTCTGCCTGATAACATGAAATAAGACCTTTCCAAAGTGACACAAAAATTTATCTGGTAGTATCTAATACAGGAGCCATGTATGCTGTATGCAGAATAAGCAACCAACAGGCAGCGATTCTGTCCTACGCCAGTCACTCAGTAATAAAGTGTTAGTGGTTTTCAAACTGAGTTAGTTCTCTCCTGAACACAGAAACTATCTGCAGGGTACACACTGGGTTTTGTAGAACAAGCAAACCAACAAAAAATTGAACCAAAACTCAACAATGCCCAAATAAAAACTCCTGGTGTTTAAGCATTTGTTTTGACTGGTTTTCAGTCATGGCACAAATGTGAACTCAACGTTGCTGCTTTCAGTGTTTAAAAGAACCAGCATGAAAGCAGCATTTTATATGATAGCTAAGATATTTATGCTAGCTACAGCTTTCAATGAATCTTGCCACTAAACCCTTTGAGAAACAACTTTGTGTACAGATTTGCTTCAGTCCCTGGATTTACTACCTCTAAAGGAGATGTGGCATCACTTTATAAACTTTCATGCTCACTAGTTATTAAGGGATGACTCAGTCTCTGAAGTGTGTTACTTAAAGATAAAAATGACCTTTGAATTTCAGCCCAGAAGGGATTTTATTCACTAACACGTTAAGGGGCATGGGGCAGGGGAAGAATATGTCAGAATGTTTCAGAGTTAACAAACAAAAAAAGTTTAAGAAGATTTTTAGTGATTGTGTCAGTACAAAACTGACCAAGTCTTTCTTCTGTTTTGTAGATCACAAGACCAAGGGAGTATACAAGCACTTCCATTGTAGCAAACAGTTTCATACAACATACAGCCACAACACACGTAGGAATACATGTTCAGATACCAGCACAGACAGCATCCCCTAAATATTAGGATTCTTCACATAATTTACGCACACAGTCGTTTCATATATCCAAATGTTTCACTGCATCTTCCTCCTGTAATGCCAGTTTGCTTGGGCACTGTGACTGCCTAATTGCATCAATCTCAGTCTGGCAACAAACTATGAATACAGCAGAGCAAAATCCACAGAGCAGATTTGCCACCTTCTTACTACAAATGATTTCCTATTTTAAAGGAAAACAAATAAGGAAAGCAAAGGGAACTCAGCCATGAAAAGGAGGAAATCCTGACACCACCTTTTAAACACCTTCATCCTGCTTACCCACCCTACTAATTACTGTAACGAACGCAGCAAAAATAATAACCCCTGAGCTGAGGCAAAGTGCAGGGAGGCCTCTTTGTGGTGCTGACAAGTCTTTGGGCCTTACGAACGGCACCACCACAGCAGCTGTGAAAGGATGAGTGCCCTTTGCCCAGGCTTGATACATGGGCTTTTCAAACCAAGATCTCCACTGCTCAGATGGCACACACATATATATGGAGGAGAAACCCAGAGAAACCATGGTTAGTTAGCACAGCAGCAATGCCTGGGTAAGGAAACAGGCAGAGGAGTGGTATTCTAACAGTCAAGGTCATAAGTAAGGAAAAACAGTGTTCAGTGACCCTGCTGATGTAACTCAATTAATTACTTGGTTCCCAGTGGAGACTTATGGACAACCAATCCCACAGGACATATCCAACCACTTAGAGGATGGGGAATTGACGTTTGAAAAGAAAGTCAGGTATCTCCTGGAGCATGACAAGGACTTTGAGGACAGGGCTGCTGGTGAGAGGCTGCCTGTTCAGCAGCTGCTCTCTCTCACCTCCTGGCCATACCACCCACCACTTCTCCCATCTGCAGGAACAGCCGGGCTCTCTGTGGCACACTCAGGAGGGTGCATATTTCTCCAGTGGAGGAGAAGGACCAGAAAACAATCTGGAAACAAGCTCTACCAGAGAAGCAGCTTGTGGGGCGGTCTCAAACAGGATCTGGGTCCAAGAACTCCTGAAGTGGACTAGCCATTCTTAATAATCTGGCCATTTCTTGCATTTGTCCTGCATCCGTCAGGCAATTCCCACTCTAAGATCATCAATCTCCTTAGCTAACAACAGGCAGGGAGAGGAACTGTTAATGTCCGGTCTGTGCCAGGCTGGCAGCTGTATAAATCGGTGTAGCTCCACTGAAGCTGATGATGCCATGCTGAGCTATGCAAAATAAATGTGTGGCTCTATGTGCAATTTTTATAAAAAGGCATATGCTTATATTTGTGCAGTGTAGCTCTCAAAAAAAAAATTCCAGAGACCAATTTCAATTAACTTTGCAGAACAGCAGCAAATATGTTTCCTGCTTTTTGCTCTTAAGATATGAAATACATCCCTCAACCAGCAATGTTATAGTTTAGTAACTCTTATCCAACGTGCACTTGTGCACCAGTAGAATAATTCCCTAAAATAAGTCATTAGCCATGTGTATAAACAAAATTACAGGGTGAGGATGGGGCTGAACAGTTTCTCTGGCAGCTTCCCTCTTGCTGGACAAAGTGAAGCAGAGCTCCTGAAAGGAACGGTGCTTCAGCACCTCACAAAACTGAACCTGAGGTGAACAACTAACAAAGTCTAAAACATCTCTTACTAACAGGAAGCAATGCTCTCTATGAATGTGAGAAAGGCCTAAAAATACCTGTCTAAGTAGAGAAGAACTCATAATATCCATTGTCTTCTTCCTTCTCTGAAAGCAGTTAGGGAGAAAAACAGTGAAGCAGGGGACTACTCACCTAGCAGCAACATAGAGAGTCCTATTCATGACCATGACCAGCTGGATGTCCAGCCGGTGCCTCTGCGTTGTGTTCCGCCCTGGTTTGTGACCCACAAACACTGGATAGTGTCTTGTATCTGTGGGAAGGGGAAAAAAAAAAAATCACTGGGTGAAAAGAGAATCACAAACTGAAACAGCTCTGACATGGTGAACCACAGGGCCCAGCTACAGCCAAAGCATGTGTTTTCTGTTCTGCCAACGGAAAAGCAGCCTAGAGTTGTAGGGCACGAACACAGAAGGTTGGTGACTTTGTTAAGGTTGCAGTATTTGCAGCTGCAAAGGAAAAGGGCATCTCCTTAGAAGACAAGAACTGTGACGTTTTTTAGAGTGCAAAGCTGTTCTGGAGCTCTTGGCACAAAGGTACAATGCACTTTCTCACAGTTTTTCTTTCATTGCTTGCAGAGCTTAAATGCTCGCTTGTGGCTGCCAAAGTGTGTCTAGCAGGACAAAGTTGTTTCTCAGTGGCCCATCAATCACCACAATGACTGATCTGGTAGTGGTTAAAGATTTGGCTTTCCTTGGTTCAAACTGCCAGCTCCCCGGCTTTCCTACAAGACTGGACTGCCATCATGCAACAGCTGTGGAGACTTCTGAGTAATTGTGGGAAACTACCACTTAAACTTCACAACGTGGAAGCCACTGAATATTTTTTGGCATACTCTGGTTCTTTTGGCAACTGGACAACAGTACTGACTGAAAGCCCTGTACTGAACTTATGCCATCAACAAGTCAGCATTCTCCCCAGCTTTACCAGCCAGCAAGATCATTTATTTAATCGCTGATTGCCATGATTTTTCTTGTGACACTTCAGTATACACGGGGTGTGCTGAGGCCCCCCAAATGGTCCGTAGATACAACTTATAGTAGTGAACCCTTCTGATCAAAGGCCACCTTGCTGTTAGACTTCATATGTGTATGTAATTGCAACGTCTTCGTCCATGAACTAGGGAGCTAGTTAGGTAAACAAAATGGCGGTTGGAAGACAGAAGGAGGACAGACTTACAAGCATTACTGTCAATGCAGAATGCTGTTCATGCATGTCATACAGAGCTGAGTAGCATCAAGCTATTTCCCCATTAGTGTGCTTGCCCGGATATCTGGAGCTGTTTCAGTGACTGTGTTTTCTTCCAAAATTCAGCCAATGCTTTAGTTTTCAGGTATTTTAGGTGATAAAACCAGACAGAAACAAGGACTTCCTTGCAAACCTGATGCTGAAAACTCGTAGAGAGAACAAGACAGCTCAGGCAGGATTTATGTTCAGAAGTGCAATCCTTATGAGCCAGCCCTACATACAAAATGCCCAGTTTAACTCATAAGATGTTCTCTGTCTGGTTACCATTTCCTCCTTAAATCATGGATCTTGCAGAAGCCTAATTTCATATCAAGTGTGCCCCTGTAGTCTTATCTTTCAGCTTGCTGTTACCCAAGACAGACAAGTCTATTTATGCCAAGGCTTTCAGAAGACTTTTCTTTGCAGCAAATGTAACTAACCTGCGGTAAATGTGAAACAACCAGTAATGCTCAGCCTGATACGCATGACAAAATGCACAGAACACCCTCCACCTGTTTAGGCAGTAAATCTCGGTGCCAATTCACAGCTGTCAGTGTTACCCTAGATTTTGGCACTTACCAGCCACTGTTGGCAAGAAAATTGAGAGTTTCTGCTATAAAAGATTCTTTGTCTTGATTTGGGTTTTATGTGCATGTCCAACTTAGCAAAAAATATCTGTTGTTACAATGGAATCCCTCAGCACTTAGAGAAGTTATGCTCGATTATTTGCATTTGATCAACATATTACATTCTCAGGGCTCAGTTAGCCTAGTGTGTTATGCTTGACACTGAGGTGCTCCACTGGTTGTTCAGAACCACTTTTTATCAAATCAGATGAGGGGCATTTTGATTATGGGGCAGAGTGGGGTAAAGACTTCCTTCCTTTGCTGCTGGATATGACAAAGTATTTGGTTTAATTACGCAATTGAAGTGTTTGAGAAGGATATGGTTTTGAAAGATCAAGCAGTTTAGCACTCTGTAGCTGTAAGTCATCCAGAACAGAAATCAGAAAGACAAAAGCCCAGTTAGAACTCAATCGGCCACTGTAGTAAGATAACAATGTTTTTTGCAAATACATCAGCAACAAAAAACAGAATCAAGGACTCTCCACCCTAATAGGATATGAAGTAGAACAGTATCACCAAGGATGAGGATAAGACTGAAGTACTTTGTGCCTTCTTTGCCTCAGTCTTTAATGACCTGTCTAGTTATCCTCAGGCTATTTTGATTCCTCAGCTGGAAGACAGAGATCCATGAGGAAGAAGTGACCTGCTGTACCACCTGGACGCTCACAAGTCTATGAGGCCAGATGGAATCCGTCCGAGAGTGTTGAGTGAGCTGGTAGAGAAGGTTGCCAAGACACTCTCCTTCAACACTCTGGCTAATCAGGGTGGTCCTAGACGACTGGAGGCTTCCTAATGTGACACCTGTCCACAAGAAGGGATGGAAGGATAACCTGGGGTACTAGAGGCCTGTCAGCCTGACTTTGGAGCCAGGGAAGACTATGGAGTGGTTGATCCCAAGCACATTAACACAGAAAGTGCAGGATAGGGCCAGCCAATATGCATTAACTAAGGGCAGGTCTCGCTTGACCAACCTGATCTCTTTCTATGACCAGGTGGCCTGGCTAGTGGATATGGGTGTTGTTTACCTAGACTTTAGTAAAGCCTTTGATACAGTCTCCCACACCCCTCTCCTAGAGAAGCTGGCAGCTCATGGCTTAGACAGGTGGACTCTTCCCTGGGTAAAAAAACTGGCTGCATGGCCAAGATGCAACAAGAAGATTGTGTTGAACGGAGATAAAATGGGTTGGAAGCCAGTCAGAAGCTGTTTGTGTTTATCAGTTATCTGGACGAGGGGATTGCTTGCATGCACTTTTGGCAAGTTTGCAGATGACACCAAATTGGACAGCTGTTGGAAGAGGTCTAAAGAAGGGCATCAAGGCTAATGAATTGCTGGGAGTACAGGTCTTATGTACAGCAGCTGAGGAAACTGGGATTATTTAGCCTAGAGGAAAGGAGGCTGAGGGGAGGCCTTATTGTCCTTTACAATTATCTGACAGTAGATTGCAAAGAGGTGGGAGTCATCCTCTTCTCCCATGCCACTAGCGATAGGGTGAGACCAAATGACCTCAAGTTGCACCAGCAGAGGTTTACATTGGACATTAGAAAAAAAAATATTTACTGAGAGTGGTCAAGTATTGGAACAGGCTGACTACTAGTGGAGTCTCTGTCCCTGAAAGTGTTAAAAAATGATCTAACACTTGGATACATGATTTAGTGGTTGTGGTGACACTGGGCGGCAGTTGGACTTGATGATCTTAAATGTCCCTTTCAGACTTAATGATTCTATGATTTTATGTTTCTGTCATTCTACAAAGTCACCATGAAACGAGTCATGTCCCTGTATTAGCTTCCAAGAACGTAAATTATTATCTGATCTGGGAACCATCATGAAAAATAACTTTAGTTATTGCAAGTCTAGCAAAATACTGTTGATTTTGAATCTCCTTATCAGTATTAAGCAAATGAACTCCTCTGGCCACTTATACTTACAGTTGCCATGTGAAATACTGATCGGCTCAGAATCTTCTGGGAAACCAGCCCCAGCAAAGTGTAGCAGTGTGAAATATAGCAGCAAGGCTTCTGACCTCATAGTAGTTCAGCTGGGAGGCTTCACGTCTTCACTTCACCCTGTGGAAAATAAACATGAGCTTAAGCACCTTCTGCTTCAGTTTTACCCGCTGCATACAGAAATTTCGGAAGAATCAGTGGAAAGCAGTGGGATCTTCTGTTCTCGTCAAGGGCCTCTCACATGAAGTCTACGTCATGTTTCTAAGCATAAACTACTCTATCAGGTCAGGTTCTCTCTAGTCCATGCCCCAGCAGTACCACATCTTGCTTGAGGATAGACTTAAGTGTGAATGAAGAAGAAATTTTTGCCTCAGCAATTTATATACAATGAAGAAACTTAATCTCTTGCAAGACTGAGGGCTGACAAGAGTTTTCCAGGAAATACTTTGTTTTCCCCTTCTTGGTTTACATAATGAGATGATGACACAGGGACACACCATAAATGCAAAAACCCCACATTAAATGATTACGGTTAAAAAGAGATTAAGGGCTACACTACAGGACTGATTCATATCCTGTAGAGCTGTGAATCAAGTGAAGAACCACTGAAAGAGCTTGATGGAGCATGCAGAACATGTCACTGGGCTTTACCATAAAAATATGCAGCCATAAATTTAGGTGCCATAAAACAAGTACTTCAACTTGTGATAAAATAAGGAAGAACAGAACTGTCTAAAACCAGCAGATTTTTATCCTGTTCCATTGATGCATTCACTCATTCATATCTCATGTACAAAAATATCCCTGAACAGTTAAGTTGAAAAGAACCATGGGGGTCTTTAGACACGGTGAAAGAAAACAACACATAACACAGTAAATAGCTTGTAATTCCCAAGAAAATTTCAGAGATGTTGATCTGCAGGGGAAATCAGTGTAAAAGTGGGCTTTTCTTTTCATCTCCTCCAGAGTTTCAACCTTTGATGCCACCCGCTAAAGACTCCTTTGAAACAAGACTGTTTTTCTGTAGTCTGTCAGTCATTCAAGATTTTTGGGCAGAAAGTCAAACTTTATAACCTACATAGTCTTTGAAACTTAATTTGGCAAACAAAGTGCTAACTTGTCATTCTGCAACACCATTTAATATTAAATACCTGTGCCTCCTTTCTCAATGCCAAAAAAGGCATTAACAGGCCCTAAGTGTTGCATTTTCATTTTTAATCTCACAGACACAGCTGATTTCTCATCTTTCATTCAACTGAAAAATGTCACCATAATTAATTTGCCTTATTGGGTATGTCTTTCAAAAAAGATTTCAGGTCCTATAGCTGGGTTGGAACAGGGACTCTGTTGCAAGGCGATAGAGTCCATAAGGAGTAATGATTTATTATTATTCTGTGTTTGCCTATTATTACTCAAACACACAAACTGGAAACTTGGCTGATTCTCTATTTCTATTAACAAAATAACTAAGAGACTGTTAGACTGAAATTAGAAAAAAATAAAATGTAATGTAAGGCAATGACTGACACCCTAACTGAACAAAGTGTCAGGCAGATGGCAAAGGAAAAAAATAGCCAGAATAAATGCAGTGCAGCGCAGACACTGTCTATTATGCCTTCTGTGAGAATGCATACTAGAAGACAGTACGTACAAGCCCCCAAGAGAATCATTTCCTTCTAGCACTGGTTACGTCAATAGCTGTGCATGATTACTGACACAGCTATGTTTGCCTGCAGATACTTTCATTACCTGTTTCCTCAATTTATCTCTTTAACTACCCCTTAGATTTTCTCCTGACTGTAGTCTCTCTAGGGTAGGAACTATTTCTCTCTATTTGTTTCCACGTCCAGTGAAAAATCATTTGGGGACCTTTTGAACGCCCAAAGTAGAAACAAGCAGTGGAAATAAATATAATATTTGGAAACATCCCTCAAAAGGTTTGAGTTAAAAACAAAATACACACGCTAAGGGGGCTAATTCCTTTCTGTACACACCATTTTTTGGAATGTAATTTGTCTGCTTTAAAAATTTTGTAAGGACACTGCAAAGTGACAAAACAAAGTGTCTTTTATTACTATACAAACTGATTTAAATTATTTACTACTTGAAATTCTTGCTGTCCAGTGCAGGAGTCTTTTTGGAAATGCACTCCACTTCAGAGCTTGAGAAAAGTTTCCCATGGGTTATTCTGCACCATCATTCCCTACTTCTCATTCAGACATGTGCACAGCACCACGTAAATACATATGGGATGCAGCTTCCAGTCAAATGAACAATGCCCAGCAAGCTTAGTTTGTCACTTTATGTATACGGTATCAGGCCAGATCTTTATTATTTTGTTTTAAAATAATTAACTGACAAATGAACTGATATATTGCCTTCTAACAAAGATTAGATTAGTAGCGTTTTTTAAGTATACAAATGTCTCTGTCATAGTCACGGTAGCTTTGGGGGAAGAAAAGAAGGAGACAAAAAAAGACGTAATTCTCTGTTGCTCTGTAGTTAACACAATTGTTCAAATTCATACAAAGTAAATGCAAGGTCTGCTTTGACCTGTCAGTGCTTGACTCATATCTGTATCTGTGCCTGTGTCAATAACGCAACACTGAGCTGGACTCCAGTTGAATCCAAAGGCAGCTCTTTACTAGGATTGTTCAAACAGAGTTACATTTGCTGTTCTTAGAATGGTGAAAAAAAACCCATACTGTTTTGGTGGAATTCAAGGAGAAGATCACACTTACTTTTAATACAAATTTTGTTTTCAGCAAACACTAAGCCCTAGCTGGGCTCTTAGGAACTCCTACATTTGTATCACAGAAGTGACACAAATGTTCGCACTTGTCACTGTGCTGAAACTACTTTCTAATCAAAGTTGCTTGTGAAAGCAGTGTCTGATGAAGCACGAGTAGCTAGACAATGATGCCGAGTGAGTAAAGGCACTGTCTCCCAGTAGTCTTGCCAACAGCAGGAGGCCTTCAGTCCATGTAGAAGACTGCAGTTCAGTTTGGGCTGCATTAAGCCATCCTGAACTGTCTGTGAGAGAATCAGCTTTAAGGACTGCCTGTTCAAAATAATTACTTCTCCTATTGGAGTAAGCTGATGGTGAAAAAAATTAATAAATTTTGGGGTTGCTCTTCTATTAGGTGACATGCTAATAAAATACAGCCCTGCAAACACTTAAAAACTTGTTTTATAATCTCTAACACAACGACTTACAGTCACTGGGTTGGTGGAGTAGATCAGATTTCTTCCAAACTTAAAAAAATTCTCAACAATTCTTCAACTTGCAGCCTAAGGCACACATGCAAAGATATCTTCATGCAAGGCACTCTGGTGCTCTGATTATTCATTCTGAAGAAGATGGTTTCAAATCTAAGTTGACTTCTTCAGATTACTCCTGTGTTCTCTTCTTTTTGTAATGTAATGATTAAGTATAAACTAACCATATGATCTCAGAATGTATAGAAACATACAGTATAGAGAATATAGAATAAAACCTCTATGATTCTATGAAAACTCTATTTTCTGTTCGTACACTGCTGCACAAAGGTGAACCACCAAGTCACATGCTTGTATCGCTATTATATTATACCATGATTACCACTGTATTTCACAGCATCACAGTATCATCAAGGTTGGAAGAGACCTCATAGATCATAAAGTCCAACCTGTCACCACAGAGCTCAAGGCTAGACCATGGCACCAAGTGCCACGTCCAATCCTGCCTTGAACAGCTCCAGAGTTGGCGACTCCACCACCTCCCTGGGCAGGCCATTCCAGTGGCCAATGACTCTCTCCGTGAAGAATTTTCTCCTCACCTCAAGCCTAAATTTCCCCTGGCGCAGCTTGAGGCTGTGTCCTCTTGTTCTGCTGCTGGCTGCCTGAGAGAAGAGAGCAACCTCCTCCTGGCCACAACCACCCCTCAAGTAGTTGTAGACAGCAAGAAGGTCTCCCCTGAGCCTCCTCTTCTCAAGGCTAAACAATCCCAGCTCCCTCAGCCTCTCCTCACAGGGCTTGTGCTCAAGGCCTCTCACCAGCCTCGTTGCCCTTCTCTGGACACG
>VXBP01000397.1:73379-93872 GCA_013400115.1 Rhinopomastus cyanomelas
CGCTTTTAAGCTCTTAGCCGCAGCGCCCGCCCCTCCGCGCAGCCGCGTTAGAAGCAGCCACCTACCGCCGGAACGCCGAGTTCCAAAATGGCGATTCCCGCCGGCAGCTTTTCGCTTTTAAGCTCTTAGCCGCAGCGCCCGCCCCTCCGCGCAGCCGTTGGAAGCAGCCACCTACCGCCGGAACGCCGAGTTCCAAAATGGCGATTCCGCCGGCAGCCTTTCACTTTTAAGCTCTTAGCCTCAGCGCCCGCCCCTCCACTCAGCTGCGTTGGAAGCGCGTTTGGAACTCCGAGTTCCAAAATGGAACTTATTCGAAGACTACTTGTACATATACATATATTCTGCACACATACAGATGCTTGACATGGGGGCAAGTTCATTTAGTAAAAAACATGCTTCTGCCATGAAGGAGTTTCTGAAGCTAAGACATTAAAAATCATTCCAAATGAAGGAGAAAATTCTTGTTTTTATTGTCCCATGTGCCCTGCACTATGGATATCTATGGGTATCTGAGCCAAGAGAAGCCACCAAGATGAACCCTCCTTTTTGCTATCTGGTATTTTTGGCATTTAGTGAACAACACTCTGTGTGGAAATTGTGTATATAATAGCTGCTTGGCTAAGGAAATGATTACATGGCTGCTGCCATAATTCCCTAGTAACCGGGCTATTGTATCTACAGCTTTTGAATAACGAACAAATACATGTGAAAAATCCCAAGAAGAGCTGACTTCCTGGTAAACTCCATAACAGTGTAAGGCAGGATTTGGTCTTGAGAACAAACTCAACAGCAACAGCATCCGTAAATAGTTACTGAAAAAGGCACTCTTCCATGTTTGAAACCCCCCTGTCTTGTTGCTTTGGTCTCACTGTCCACTCAGCTAATCCCAGTGTAACTCCAGTAAGATCAGAATATGTAACCATGTTAGAATTTTCCCATGGAACAGTAAGCCTGCTCAGAAATGGATGGACCTGGTTATATTCATTTATTACAAAGCTTCTTTATACCACGGTGGGTTGTGTTCATACACGACAGCTGCACCCTGATCCACAAATTATTAAGTTTGATGTGTGAATTACCAGACAAAATTCAATGGCTTGTGTTATGTGTGAAGCAAGAAAACTTAATGGCCATTAAAAAATCACGATTGGTTTGTTTTTACAAACACGTAGAATTAACTTATTCTTCAGAAATAAATTAACTCATTCTTCAGTAAGTCTAGCAAGAAGGAACAGCACTTAACCAAATGGCAGGGACATTAAAAAGTGTCATGAACTTGACCTAATGCATAAGGAAAAATGCATGATAGAAAAGTAGTAGCAAACACTGCAAGATGACCTTGGAAATACTCAGCAATTGGCCTTTCTTACCACATTCAGCATTTCTTATGTAAGGTAAAACAAAAGGACCATAAAAAAGCAGGAAAGAAACGGATTTAAGTTGCATAAGAGAGGTAACACAAAAATTTGAGATTCTCCTGAAGTAAGATCTTTAAAGGCATGCAAGTGAATTAGAGACGCAAGTCCTACTTCAGTGTCTCAACAAAAGACACTTAGAGAGCAAGATCTATCTACCCATACATAAAAGGGCATAATTTGCACAGCACATTATGCACAGCTTCAGCTTTGTCAAGCTGAAGGCAGATCACACAAACAAATGGGTCAACCTGACCACTGTTCCCTGCTATGAAACAGATTCACCATGTGATGCTGGCAAGCATCCTTCATCTCCTTTGGCTAAACCTTCGGAAATATGAGTGGAAGATGCTGTTACTGCTATTTACCCCTTTACATTCACAGTTCCTAGAAAGTGAAAGACAAGAGTTCTGTGCAAATCAGAGAAAGGAACTGGGAATGATGCAAACACAACAGAGACAAATACAACCTGCAGGCTGTAGCTTCCAGAAAACAGGGGAAGTTAGACTCACACAGCAGAGCTGTTCAGGAGAGTATCCTTTGTCTGTATCTGCTTGGGTGGTGGGCCAGCTGCTGCTCAGCCAACTCTTGTGGCTACACCTGGCAGCAAAAGGGATCATGCAACATGCCTGGGCTGAATGGCACCAAGGGTATTAGACAGATGTGAGTGAACAGAAGCTTAGTAGGTGATTGGAGAGCTCAGGAGAAAGCAGACACAAGTGGCTATCAGCAAGAAACAGGATGGAGTGCCAGGCATTACAACTGAATTGGCACATAGCAGGACTGCACTCAGGATGGCCAGCTTTTTTTCTTCCATTGTCCTTTCTGTAACTATCACTGTACAGTCACCTGAATGGTGGTGTAGGTTGCCACAGAGGCTTAATGCCAACTTTGTGCCCATCATCCATACCAACCTCCAACATCTTTTTGTGACCACTGGTGTGGGTATCATTCATCCTTCCTCTCCTGACCTGCTCCTGTTGTCTCTACATCTGGCCATTCATTCAATGTTTCCAAAAAAGCACTCCAGGTTCCTGCTCCTTATGCCACAGAGGCAAGTGCATGATCACACTGGGGTAATCACCTGTAGTCCTTGAAATTACAGGGTAAGAAGGGGTCACACGTTAATGCTGGTAAGAGAAGGGAAGCAGTGGCCAAGGGAAGTTCCCACCTGTTCAGCACCGCTGTTGACTCCAAACTATGTGTGATGAAGCACACACTCTCTGTGCTATTTGCTTATGCAAATGAAAAATTTTCCCTGACTGTAAGAGGAATGCATGGGTGCCCTGCACTATACATGCTTTACTACCATCTTAATTGGATTCAGTACTGCTTACTCATTGCCCAGCTGCTGTGGGCTGCATGCCAGATGTGACGATTAGGCCCAAGGGAAAGATACCAATGCGAGTCATTTTGCCTCATGTAATAAGCAACAGCATCTACCTTCATTAGAAAAAGTAATACAAAATTCATTGCTAGCTTGATGAAACACAGATACATGGACCGCACAAATCTTCACACTAAAACTTGCAAAAATGCACATCTAAAAGAAAATTGCAGCCAACATACAAAATACTTTTCACACAGTTTTAAGGGGTGCTCGCCTATGTTGTTCAGTTTTGTGCAAACAAGAGTCCTTAGCAGTTTTCTCCTCCCCTCATTTGCAACTTTACAAGGCCAAACATCACATGCAATAATGTCAGCTATGATATGTAACATAACTACTGCCTGCTTCGGCAAGCGATAAGCTGAAAAGATTTGGACAACCCCCAAGCAGCACTGATGAGCCTCGGCCGGCTGAATGTGTCAAGTAGCAGGTGTCAAGTCAGTAGGCAAAACTCAGCATGCTTAATGCTGGCAACCTGTCTTGTCAATATCGACATTACTGCTCCATCCAGCTCAGTGCAAAAAGAAAATGTAGAGAATAAATGGAGGCCTAAATAGGAGAAGCCTTCTGCTGACCAGAGTGAGACATCCCTGATGGCTGCAGTGTTAATAGGATGTGGCTTTTCAGAGAGGGAACATTCAGATGGAAGATGAACACCTCCCAGATGGAATTAGAAGCATCTCAGGCCTATCGATTTTGGTTGTAACCTTTACTGTAAACAGTCCACAGGGACCTCATCAGCCACCTGTTCAGTGATATTTGCATTGAAATATAGAGCAAACACAAATGAGAAAATGGCCACGGCTCCTTGCTAAAGCATCTGCTCTGTTCCATCCCTCTAAGCATCACTAGTACCAGCAAAAGTACGGGTTTGAGAGGAATGGGTGACATAGCGGGGCACTAGCTCTCTCACATGACACCAGAAACAAGGAATGCTCCATTTGACATAATGTTGGTTGTGGTGATACTGGTATTACACCATGCAATATTTCACTCTCTAATAATTGCTCAGTTTTATACAGAAATTGGGCTTGCCAAAACTAGAAGGAAAGCCATCTGTGCCTGGAGGATGACTGCCAGAAACATTTGCAATTTTATTTTGGGGTTATAAACCTGCAGAAAAGAAGAAAGGCAATGCCTAAATAAGCCCTTTCTCTCACCACTCCCAACCACACAGAGCAACACACTTAACTCTAGAACAGCTTGGTTGGTCATTACAAAGATGTCTTTATTAAAAGCCTCACTCATTTAATAGATAAAAATAGTTCTATTGATTATTTGTGGAACTTCAGCAAACCTCTGTCAACATTCTGAATTGATTTAAAAGCTAAATGTAGCAATCTCTGACTTCTGATGGGAGAGAATGTCATCCTTAATATATACTTTGCTGTCTCACCTCGGCATGCTTAATAGAAAACAGATACACTACCAGCAACCCCATTACTCTCCCCAAATCTTGCCTTGTCTGGGAAATACAAGTGCCAGTTCGCTGACCTTCCATTCTCCCAACTTATGGATGGAATAAAACCTGTGTAGCTGCAAGTGACCCAAAGCTGTTGTGGTTTCCCTTTGTTCTTCTGTCCTCTTAGATAACAGAGGTGGAGCACATGGTACTGACAATTGCCACTGATTGAAGGTTTGACACAGCTCTGCAGACATTGTCTCAGCTGCCACATGCCTGCTGTAAACACAATACTAGGATCAGACAGTAATGCTAAAACAATCCCCACAGCTTAGTCAACTGTTCATGTCAGATTTCCTCAGATAGTTAGCATTTGCTCTCCTTCACTGCTGGTACATACTTAAGTAGACGGCAATCCTTCTTCACACACTAATCAAGAAGAAAACCTTAGTTCCCGGTTCTATTACATCAGCATAACAAATCAGATCAATATTACAAGGGCAGAGGTTAACTTTGAAGAAAAAGTCAGGATCCCATGTAACATTTCATTGTGTTTAAAGCTTTTTGTTTTGCTTTTTGTTAATGCAAGAAACACGCATGCATTTAATGCATGAACCCTGGCTGTACTCTTCAGGAAACTCGTCCCATTATTTGCAATGGAAGTATCCATTTTTCAAGATGATAAAACGGTAGAGGAATGGAAATCCTCACATGTAGTCGGCTATTAAGTGCTTTCATGTAATGTGGTCAGTTCTGGCCCTAAATCCATTTAAGCAAAAAATTGACTCATTAACCTGGCTTCATTTACATTGAGTGAAACACCAAGTTTTGTCAGGAGTATTTTTCCAAAAGGCAGCAATCAGCTTTGGCATGACACGCCACTGCTACACTCAGAATATAAATGAAGCCTCCTTTAACACTGTGAATGCTTAGAAGGTACATTACTGTTTATCTACTAATTACTCCAGCTGTGGACACCCAGAAGTACAGCACTCCAAAGTGCTTAACCCCAGCAACCACCTCTGAAGACCCCACTGCTTGTTCTGCATGGCAGCAGGAAAACTTGGGNCATGCACCGAAAAGTGAAAGGCTTTTCCCTCTCAAAGTTACACTTGCCCCTGACAGATAAAAAATGCAGGTAGGCAAAGATGTCTCAATATGCGTTTATATTTTAAGCCCCTACTTTGCTAAAGAAGTGGTTTTTTCCTCAGGTTGCAGAAAATCTCACCTTGCAGAAAAACATGAAATAGATTACTGTAGAAGTAAGACTGTCCACAAAAGAAATGTAATCCCTTAGGGAAATTTTAAAAATTACAAGCATAAGCAACTTGGGGGAATAACACATAAGACTGGGTGCTATGAAAACAATCAGATCACTTGGGAACACTGTCTCTCAGCACCAGCTTTGACATGTCTCTTCCTTAGACATCCATCCATTCACATGTTAGACATTCATCCAAATTTATAAGGCCCAGATACCATAGAAAAGTTTTCTTATTAAAACTTTAGAGAAATTTCATAGATCTCTTTCTTTGATGTCCATATTTTTTTGCTGGTATTTTTGTAAACCTTAAGGGAGTAGAATAAATCTGGCTCAGAGACAGAAAATCTATGTTACTTCCTTTTCCTCTGAGATGAGCATGATGCTTGCAATAATCCAGCTCCTGCAGCTTGCTAGCTGCAGGTGGCAGGCTCTGAGCTTCATTCTGTCTATATTCACATCCCCCAAAATACTCAAAATTTAGATCATATATAATCCAAACAGTTTTATGGACAAGTTAATGTAAGAAAGTACCCGATCCTCAAAAATGCCTTTGAGTAAAGGGATTACCTCAACGTCAACATTACACATTTTTCACTCCTCTCTTTATCCTACTACTTCAGGATTATGAAGAGAAACAGAAGGAAAAGCAAGAAGCCAACAGATGCATAATAAAAATCCTACTTCCAGGGTGCTGCTGACACAAGTTATATTATCTGTTAACCTGCAAGGTTAATGACTGCAGTTCTGTTTATTATAAGAGAAGATGCTACTTGCGAATATAAAATTACAATTCCTGTGATTAACAGAATTGTGCAAAATCGTTTAAATTACTGAGGGGCTGTTATTGAGAGGAAACATGAGCTATCTGATGTGATTTCAAGGGCAAAAAAACCTGAGGTGTTGTGGCTCACAAAAAGTAAAAAAAAAAAATTACAGTTATAGAGACATGAGCCCCCGAACCACAGAAATACACTACTTTTTTCTGACACATATTCATCCACAGACTGAAGAATACAAGCATCCTTCATTTATTCACACCTGCTTCTTAGCACAGCATGAAGGAATTAGAGCAGCATAGAAAAGGAAGTCAAAGGAGCATTGACAAACGCCTGTAGTACAACTTACAAAAGCAATAGCTCTGTTATTATGTGCTTTACTTCTTTGGAAGAGCTATGGAGAAAAAGGTTCAGTGTAGCAAAACAGAACAAGCCTACTAAGTATGACTGCCTGAATGGGGCATGATGGATGAGCTTCCTTACAGATAGGAAAAGCCTCTAATCTGTTCTCTGGCTCATTGGTAGAGCAAGGCAAAGTCATTCTCTTCTTCTGCAGGAAATATCCTCTGCTTTTTCGATACCACGTGCAGAGTTTTAGCAAAGGACAATCCAGACTGTCATCCAGACGAAACAGCAGCCTGTTTCCAGGTCCTGTGCTAGGGCTGGCTCAGCTATGCAGCCAAAACTCTGCAGCAAGACAAAGACATTTCTGTTTTGCTTGCACTTCCTACAGAGCTATTTTAGGACAGATTGGCTGCTTTCAGGTTACAACTGTGAATAATGAGATACACAGGAAGTAATTTTCATGGCACCAGCACACAGCTAATGACTGATGCTGAAAACTTCATTACTAATATTCCAGTCATTTTGGTAGAGTTTAAAAAAACCCACAGTGTGCAAGACACAGAAGGCAGCTATCATTCCAGCAATGAAACAATATCTGCCAGCATCAGGTCCAGCATCAGAACACCCATCACCTGGGGTTTATGAAGAAAGCTTGGCTTTCATCAAAGTACTAAGGCTTTCTCAGAGATTCTCAGACTACTGAAAACCTACTCCTAAACCTTCTCCTCTTCTCCAGCTCCTGCATCTTCTCTCCTTAAAGGCAAGGGATGCAGAAAAAGCAATGGTTCATTAGCTGAGTGTGTCTGTGTGAATTCAGCAAGATTGCTTGATGAGTAGGCACACAGAGTTATGGGTTTTTAACAAGTCTGCCAGGTGTTTTTGAACTCACATAAATCCTTCTTAGCTCATCTGATAGAAGTTCCTCTGAGTGAACAGGGAAGAAGACAAAATAGCTGGCAAACTGCTGCTATTTCTTACTCTGCAGTTCTGCTGCTTATGTGTTTTCTATCAAGTGCTGCACAGCAAGTTTCCTCTATCTTTGGGTTGGCCTCAATAACGTGGATATTCAGCTGATTAGCTGTCAGGGGCTGATCTACAGCCAAGACCCAAATTCCTGCCAGTAGACCAAAAAATGCACAAAAAACATTAGATCAGAAAATCCAATTACTTTATAACGAGACTGAAGGCTCTATGCTTGGACCATGCTGAACTCACTAGAAATGGCTGAAGAGATCCATGCTGGCATCAAGGTGTGATGTTCTCAACCAGCAACACCATGTCAAGCCTTGCCTACATGTATGAATGACATCTCAAAGACTAGGCTTCCTTGCACCACCGAACAGTGACTTTCCAGCTAGCAGCAAAATCATGCAGCAGGTGCGAGTGAAGGGCATCACCTTGTTTTTACTTATGCCCGTGAAAACACTGACACTGATGTCTGATATATGGCGGAGTACTATTCCCACTGTACTTCAGAAAGTCCTGTAGTTGCTCTACAGCTCTTACTACTTCGCATCAGCTCACAGGTGATGTTGCTTCATATATTTATAAATACATATATACCTTTAATATTTTCTTGTCCATACAAGAGCACATACTTACACAAAGACTCAAATTCTGCTACCTCTGGGGTTTTTTTATGGGGTTACATCCAGTGTGAGGAAGTGGAAACTACATACAATTTTCCTGTGAAACCTGAAGTTATACTTCATCTTTTAAGTAAGGAAATTCTTTTTTTTCTGGTTTGAATTCTTTCTTTCTTTGAGAAAACAAATGAAATGTTCTTTGTCATATACTATGCTAAAGTTCTTCTTGTTAAAATTGGCCTGCGAGCAATTCAAAACAGACTCGCGGGGTTCTTCTGTGATAGGCATCACTACATCAGCTTTAAGTAAGAGACTATTCTTTGCACTAGCTCATCACCAAATTCAACCTAAGCTTGTAGATTTTGTAGTTTCTCAGCTACATACATTGATAACTTCTGGTATACTCAACAACAGGACCAGTACCACCTACAAAAATTGTCTGTGCTTTTTGAAAGAGCACTGCTCTCAAAGACTCGTAACAACAAGCAGGTATAAGGGACGTTTCTTCGGGGATGTCCCCTCTCCTGGCAGGAAAATGAAACAAAGGCCATAACACACAAAATCTTTTGTGGAAGCTCTACCTGACTCTGTTACCTGGCATCTGCTGCTTTAACTCATGGTTTTCAGCAACAGCTTCTCCTAGATACAAGCCATGGAGGTACCTCAGAAGGCAAAACAACCCAGAGCTTCTCCATGCAATCACAAGACTTTCAGAAAAGACTTTTATTTATTTCACTTACTAACAAGCTATCCTTACTGCACACGGTGTCAGAAACATGTCCAGCCACAGAAAACATGGCACTCTCAGAACATGCTAAAGAAGAAATTTGGTTTAAAAAAAAAAAAAACCACAGACAAATTTGAATATTGAGTATATTCTCAGATATTTAAAAAACAGGGGAGAAAGATTAGAAATGTATTGATAATTTATGATTAGCATATTAATTTCTGGTGCCTATCACAACTTCCCTCCTTAATTTGACCTAGCAACCAAATTTTTTCCTTCAGCCATTAATTACAATGGTAATTACTATCCTAAAAGTATTTCTTACTGCACTAGACAGTAAGAAACACCCTGGACAGGGTTTGCATGAAGGAGCATGCAGCCAGCAGGAGCAACACAAAGCTATGTCTGGCAGGACAAAGTTACAGACTAACAATGTTCTGCAATACAGCTCTTCTATATAGAAAACAGAATTGGTTTGTGAAACTGAAAACATCTCCAAGGTAAAGGCTGAAAGAAAGGCTTGTACACTTCCTCTGTGAATCCTAAGGAGTGCCTCACAATCCCTACCCAGCACTTGCATACAAGATGCCTCTCTCGTAAAAGGACTTGGCTTTCCTTATACAAGAATAGATTTAGCTTTCCTTACACCAGAACAGATTACTTCCCTTACTCACATGCACCCTTACATTTCCCAGAAGGGAAGAATGTTATTTCTGCTGCAGGCTCATGGGGACAGATGGTATCTTCCCTCCTTTTTTGGACAGCTTTAAAGATCATTAGTGCTTCACATAAATAAAACCCCAGCTCCTAGTGATCAACGAATGACTAAACTGGCAGTATACATCCTAATGCACATTTTACTAGAGCTGACTTCTGACATTATTTATCTTACCTAAATGCTGGTGAGCTCTGGAAACAGGTTTTATACAATGAAAAGGGCATATAGAGATGTCATAGCTTTCTCTCAGAGGCTGGACCATGAAGAAGACGGAGAGCAAACTGTTTCCTCCTGGAGCTCATGAGGCATATTCCTTTTTCCATCATGCAGAGAGATCAGCTACCATGCTCTTTCTCAGCCAACAGAGGTAGGCACCCTCATTTCCCCTTCTCTGCCAAAGACAATGGTTTTCCTCTGCCAGGAGTAAGCACACAACCCTGCTGCATGTTCCCCCGAGAAAGGACACAGTCATCCAGAAGAATTTTGCCTGACTGGAAATGCAAATGAAGGCAGAAGTCATTTAATCATGGCTTCCACTTCAGTCTCTTCTCTTGCTATGCACACTTAGAAAAACACAAGGACAAGCATTTTAGGTCAAAGATAGCAAGCCACATATCCTCCATGGGGCCCTTCTGTCTAGATCTCTCTCAGGCAAGGTTAACGTCTGCATGAGTCAACACACACAAACTCTGTAAACAACTTTCATTTCAAACGTGCTGCTTTCAATATATTTCTAGTGCAAACAAAATGCATGGTCTCTTTTATGCCAGGCCTGGAACAAAGCAGCTCTAATTAGCAGGCACGGCTTCAGCAGAATAAGAAACATCTTTGAGCTCATCCAGCACCAAGCAATCTTCACCTTTCTTCCTCCTTATTCCCTTTTCTCTTTGACTCTGCAAACCTACACGATAGATTGATTGTTACCTACAATAATAATTTGATTCCTGATTTATGCTTGATCACAAACCAATCACACGTTATTACAGTCAAGCAAAGTCCTGCATTAGCTATGCAAGGTAGAGCACTATGCAGTCCTGTCCATACTATCACTCCTATTGATGGCTGGACATGTCATGGGATGATGTACTGACTCTTGTACATGCAACATGTGATAGCTGGATAGTCTTTTTTGTAACTGTGAAGAATTCTTGGAATGTGGAAGACGTTCATTTCTTGGACTTATGGATGGCTTCAGGAGCATCTCGCTGTGGCAAAAACTATGTTTCTGCCATGCAAGACCTGCTGAAAGACAATTAATCCTCTCTCCTTTTCTCTCTGTATCTCTTTTAGAAGATTGGTATTCTGACCGAGTCTTTGTGGCATTAGGCTATGTGACTGTTTCTAGATTGGGAGAGGGAAAAAAAGCAGGGAAGAAGCTGATGAAGAGGACCATCTTATCAGCAATGTTCCAGTTTAATTTTCTATAGACTTGTCTTTTAACCTTTTATTGACGATAACATTGTTCTTGGTTTTCTGTTCTGTTTTAATGACCTTGTTAAAATCCAAACTGGCAGAAAATAATCTAAACCAGGACAGTCCCCAACTGTAAACTAGAAGACTGTAAGCTAATTTCTGTCTGTCTGTCACTGGTGCAATAATAAAGTCTGGGCCAAGTATGGCAAAGTACTGCTTGACATTAAATTAGTGCTACTGACAAAAAGGAAAAACAAGTGTCCTCACTATCGCACTGCTACACTGAAGCTCCTTTTGTCTTTTCCTAAACCTGTATTTTACACAAGAATGCTAAGTGAGGTGCTGTGCAGCTTTTAAGAAAAACAAGTAGTTGTCCTGTGATGTTTGCAATCCACAGAGGCAACAAATACACGGGCAGATAAAAGAGGGAGTTTAATTTTTACAGATATAAGAAAAATGCTCCCACCTGCACTTTGCTTGATTTAAGTACATGAATTCTCTTAGGTCCTGTTCTTTGTCTAAACAAGTATTTTAGTTCCTAAACTAAATGTATAAATGTTGTAAATATTTCTGCAGCACCACAGTGTCCATAATAACTGATGTCCAGCACCTCAAGCTCCTGAGACCATAATTTTGGACTGGAACAAATGCATTTACTTGCAGACCTCCAGTCCAACTCCAAGTCATTAAAAACTAAATAAAGCGATGCGCACACATACACGCAAACACACACACATACACCCCCACATACACACAGATGCATTCACCAAGATAGATGAGTTATTGCTTGAAGTTTCTGTTTCAGAAAAGACATAAGTTTGATGCTTTGTAGTTAAAGCAGCAGAAACATGACGATTTACCTCACTGAATTATTCAACTCATAATCATCTATTTGCTATTTTTTCCCAGCATAAACCACTTGTCAGTCCCAGCTACAATTTTTTTTAGCTGTACCTACAAAACTTACCCAAAGAACAAAAGAGTTGTAATCTAATCTTCATCCTAAACACCAGACTTTAGAAACACTCATGTTTAGAAAACCCTGGGCAGAGTCTGGAGATGGACAGCAGAACCCACTCAGGCTTGGTTCAGTAACAAGAAAAAGCACACCCTATATTTTTTTCAGTTGCTTTCAGTTTTCCTTTGTTCCTTCTAATCACTCAAGTTAAATTACATTTAATTATTAGACTCCAACAGCTGGGCTTAACCAGAATAATCTAATAATCACAATAAATTCACACTTAAAAGCAAACCCGTCACAATGTCTTGGAAAAATTAATAGTTCAACATGCAAACAGTTACCAGATGATACAACTAAAAGAATATGGTTTCACTCAGCACTCACTGACTTCCAATTCTAGCAATTCTAGTAATTAAAAGCAAGATATTACATATTACCTTTCTGTTTTAAAAGAAAGACAAAAATTTGGTACTGAAGGAGGAGTCATGAGTACCAAGACAAAAGAAAAAAAATCCAGAACAGCCATCTCAACAGATTACAGCTTTCTGTTAAAGCCACAGCCAGATCTGGGATGATATAAACAGCAGCAGCAATTCCCTTGGGACAGCCGCGTTGTGCGAAGCTACACACAAAACAGTTCATTGATGTCTCTTGGGGACTAGAGGAGGCTGAAGATCTATTTTAGCTAACTATTCTAATTCTTCCATCACCTCCTCCCAAATCAACACTTACCTTCTTCTTCAATGACAGCAGCAGCTGAAAGCCTAACTGTGGACTGCTTTGAAGAATTTGCACTTACTCAAGGCCTGTAAGTTTGGTTTCAAAGTAGAAGTTGCTAAAAATACACTTTATAAAGCTTTATAGGGTGGATACCATCTTTGGTGTCCAAAACCAGTGAAGGCTTCTGAACACCAACAGGTACTTCTGATAAAAGGAATAATCGCTACTACATCTCAGACTTTGCCTTGCTTACCACGTACTCCTTCCCCTCCTCTTATTTTGCTGACAGCAAGATGGACAATACATGAAAATTTGATTCTTGGTAAGCTGAGTAATGCAAATTAGCTTAATGAAATAGATGACTTTGTGTATGTCTCTTTGATACTGATTAAGCTCAAGTATCCACTCAGCTAATGACTAAAGCAATACCATGAGAGCTCTTGTGGAAGTGTCATAGCTACACGGAGGTTTTTTTTAAACAGCCTTTTACTCAGTACTTATTTCTACCACAGATCGCCTTGGCCAGGAAAATAGGCGAGTTCTGAACAGCAGACAAAAAAGCATTTCACAGCTCAAGACACGACTGACATAACAGAAAAACCTGCAGCTACTTTGCACAGCTTTGGACCTCAACATATAAAGGAACTATGTCTTTGTGTCCCCAGTTTTCAAAGCAGATTATCAATGCAGTGCAAGGAGCTGCTTTGACTCTGTAATTATAGCCATGTTAACAATGATCTGTTCGATGGCTGCCTACTACTGGTGCCCAGACAACTTAATCACTAGGCATTCGGCTGTAAAGCACTAGCTATCCTTCCCATCATTTGAAACATGGGACACATTGTGTGAAGACGGTGCAAATGAGCCTCCCCTGAACTACTTGGCTAATATACTTTCATCATTTGAAGTCTAAATTATAAAATAGGCCAGTAAAAATAATAATGCACTGCTTCTTGTTACAAGAAGATGTTTACCTCAGATGTACTAGATGAACAGTCACACTTTACTAAGCCTATACATATATTATTTATTGAGCACCAGCTCTGTGCTCAGCACTGCACAAACACAGAGAGATGCACGTCTTACTTCTATGAAGCCTGTATACTCTAAATTGGTGGAGTTTGGCATGCACTATGCAGGTGGAAATCTCATCAACTTCACTGTGGGGAGCAGATACAGAAGCAGGTATTAATGCACTTCTACAAGCTAGTATAGTGTCAAGTGGTAGGTACAGTGAGAGACAAAATTCAAGCAGTGCTCCAACATGGACTGTGTTCTAGACCTTGTGAAAACTACTGTGTTGACCCATGTAGAAGCGGTCCTGAGCATAAAAATGATGAAGAGTATTGAGTTACAAACCCTCTTTGTGTTAATGATGACTGCATCTTTCTATGCCCCACTGCCATACTATATTCTATACTATACCATAATATGTTCTCATACTATAACATTTTCAAGGCAATGTTAATCCAGTAATGTCTTTCAATGAAAGAGCTCATGCTCAGTGTCCTCCAGGGTCAGGGATTTGCTAGGATTCCTAGCTAAACACTAGAAGGGTCTAATGTGAGAAGGAAGCATGAATTACCATCAAAACCTACAAAATTTATTTCACTCTTGAGAAGAAATCCTGCTGCAGATTCCTGTGAAGATTTCCCACACTAAAGAACAGAAGACGCTGAAAGTACAGATATTTACATACAATAGATGGAAGAACCTGGAAAAGAAATGAGGAAGAGCAAGGCTAAAGTGGGAAATAAAAGGAGAAGAGCCGAGTTGCAAAGCAGAGAATGAGTTTTAAAACTGGGAAGCTGGAGGTTCTAACAGATGTAGCAGTCTTGGAAAGGAGTGTCGTTATGGCATCTGTGCATGGAGGGGAGAAATTATCAGAAGGAAATGGAATGAAAAATCTGAAGATGATAAGGACATTTCAAAATTAATATAGCCGTAAAAAAAGACTGTGAGGCAGGACTGACACAGACATGTGTAAAGGACTTTCAAAGTGAATGAAGGCAATTGAGGGCAAAAGGAGAAGAAAAGTAAAAGAGTCACAGGAAATTCCTAAGAAAATGCAAATAACAGGACAGCATCAGCAGCACAGAAAGAATAGAAAGAGTTTGAACACATGTTTTAAAGATACATTGTGTACCACACTCTTTTTCATTTGCAGTCCATGCGTGGAAATTTGGTTTCATGGGTATGCATTATTTTGTTCCTTCACTAGCTCATCAATGTTTTAAGCTTGAAGAAAAAAATTCAAGGAGAGGGAAGGACACAAGGAAGTCTATGTACTGACTGATGCCATATATTAAAGAAGGCAATGATGCTTCCATCCTAGCAGATGGCTTGCTGGAAGACTGCAAGCCCCAGTTCTGTGGCTACATCCAAACACAAGTTCACAGTCTGTGTTCCATGGATCACTACTGGATGAAAATTCTCCACCACTTCTGTGGAGCACCTCCCTGATCACAAGCAACCTAAACATATTAAATGACATTAAATACTTCCTGAAATACAGTCTCCTATATTGCAAACATTGTGGTTGTCTCTGAGATGGAGTCTAATCATAAATGAAAGAAAAAGTGTCTTTTACATCATGGGTGGGAGGGCAGGTGATCCACGAAACAACAATACAACTCTTGTAAGATCCAAACTCCAAAAACCTGGAGACTTACTGAGCCAAGGGAATATTGCCTGAGCATGAGAAGTGTCCTTATGTTTCAGAGATGACGGATTTGGAGTCTGGGCCCAGCTCCCTGTGTGTATCCATGTGTGTCTCGATTTATATAGTAATCGTGTCTGTTGCCTGCAGCAGAGGGACTTGTTATAAAAGCACAAGAAAATGTCCTCCTGCAGAGCACTACCATACGCCTCCAAAACAGCAGCTGCATTGGAGGGGCCTGCAAGTACCCTAAAAGGTTGGGAAAACAACATCTAAGACTGAAGGTGGAATCCGAGCAGAACAAGATAGGAAGCATGGATCTGAGTGGGGGAAGAACAAGAAGTGGGAAGGAAACCTGCAAGAAATAAGAGAGAGTGAGGACACAACACATACCTAACTCGTCTCATGGGCGTTGGGTACATAAATCTAAATGGAATACACCTCTATTTTTTATACAGCTGCAGAGATAAACATCATTCCCATGAAACCATTATAAATCTCTCATCTTCAGGGTTGATTTAAAAACTGTAACTCAGCTGTTGCAATTTGTGTCGGACTAGAATTTGGCAGTCCCAGACACCAAATCAAACCCACATGTAAAGGGGATCTACAATGCTCTATTTTACAGCCTAAAATTGTACTTTCAAGGGCTTAAAACGTTTTCTATACCATTCCAAAGCAAAAAAAAAGATTGGTTAATTTTTAAAATGAGGAATCAGTTTTGCTTTTGGTCAGCAGATAGATTCACAGTGCATTTGAAGGATCCAGTCAGAAATATGGATGACATATCTCCAGCATTCTTCCTCTTAAAAACAACTGAAAGAGAAAAAAAAATTTAAAAAGCAAAAACCAAACAAAGCTCAAATAATTGAGAACATTGAAAGTCCTAAGCACACACAGTGCATATTTAACACTGGTGTATCACTTACCATCCTGCTATGCTGTCACTCAATGTCACACATTGCTGTTGCTTGCATACAGTAATTCATTAATTTCCATGCATTTTTCCATGCATTTGTTTCCTAATACTGTCTTATTTTAATACGTCTAATACGTTAAATACGTCTGCTGCACGAGGTGCACAAGGTCAGTCTCCCATATGGCAAAGATCAGGAGCTGTGCGTTGCTATAGTCTCAAACTGTTAAATATAAGCAAACAGTGAATCCTGAAAAACGTAGGCTGACAAAACTGCCATTTAATTTAATGAAGCCAATGGGAATGCAGCCAGCAAGTCAGACCTTACAAAATTAATGTTCTGTGCTAGCTGGTCTGCTGGTTTATGTTATGTGTTGTGCACTGCGAAGTGCAACATACCAAATTCAGCCTCACACAACCCTACAGCAGGAACATTCTGTTTATTTATATGGAAATGTTACTACTAAACAAGCACCGGAAGCAGTGAAGCCTAGTTGTCAGGAATTTGTGTCCTAGTGCTGATGTATTTAAACAGAGTTCCCCACGTATCTTTTGACTGTCTGAAGCGACACTGATTTACTTGCTTGCCTGGTTTCAGGAGAAACCTTGGAAAACCTCTATCTTGCATCCTAGGATGAGTGAACCCAAAAACTCAATGGTTAGGCAGCTGAAAAAACGCACACACAGGGACAGGAGGATCATAGAAGTGTTGCTTTAGGATGCTAGGCTAAAAATATAGCAATTTGACTTCACTGCTCAGAAGAATTTAAGCCCGGAACTACAGTGGGAATTGTACCCCTAGTTGCACAGAGCCAAATTTAGCCCTGGAGGCTGAATTAGGCTGAGCTTATCTCTGACGCCCCTCCCTTCTGTGAATTTCAGACACTTCCTTTATCCTGTCCTCACACAGTTATTTGTGCTTAATGGGAAACAGTTGAATTTCCTGTTAAATTGTAAGCAAACAAAGCACCCTCTCCACCAGCTCTGGGATCCCTGCTTGGATGACTTTAAATAGATGAGGCTGACCAAATACTGACCATCAGTTCAGCAAAAGGGCTGTTGTTTGAGAAAACCATATCCCTCCCACCAGAGACCCAGGCAGCCCAGTGCTGCCATCAGCCAACACAGTCCCACTGTCAGCTTTGGAGAGCTGGAGTTGGAAGCAAGAAGCATAGACTTCCATCAAGTCAGGAAGACCTCATCATACAAAAATCTCTGAACAGATGCTGGCGGGTGGACAAAAATTTCTTTCTTATATGGATTTTAGAGTGGGAAAAGCGCAGGGAGAGAAAATACGTCAGCTCTCCACACAGGAATCCAACAAATCCCCAAGCCAAACAACTCATGAAAAGCTCAGTGTGCCTGTGTTTCCTGCAGGTACTACTTCAGTGTCGACAGCAAGATGTTCTCAGCAGCAGAATAACAGCAGTACAATACAAGCAGCAGCTGAATGGTTCAACAGCTCTTTATACAGGCATGGTGTGATAAAAACCTGGTGTTCTTTTGTGCTTCACAAAGCCCCTGCTTTGCTGACTCTAAGTTCAAATCTCATGGGCTATTAGGAGATGGAAGAAGGACAATGTATTAACATGTGTGGTAGAAAAGAATGTGCTTTATTCTGGAAACAAGCCCACACTAGGAGCCATGTTACATCTTAAATACCGTGCCAGAAGCCGCTTTCATGTCAATTAGAAGGTATGCATTTTGGAATGCAGTGATCAATCATGTAGTCTCAGTGCAACTCAAGCTTGCACTTCATGATGAGCTCTAAGAGCATTTTCCCCTAACTAGTGCTCCCCAGCACTAACAGGATTGGTTGTCTTGCCGCTTATTTTTTAAAAATTGGGAAAATAATTATTTTTCCCAGTTCCCAGTATTTCCTCCCCAAATAATAAACCATAGCCAGAGAAAGGAGAGGTGGACAATTCCCTTTTGACTGCCAACCTGAAAAATTTTAACCGAAGAAAAACAAAATATCAGGAGAAAGAGGGAGAGTAGGACTGGCATGGCTGTTCAAAGTGGCAGACTAGTAGCCAGCTGAGGTACTGGACCTTCAGACTCATCATTTTATTTTATTTGGGGTGGGGGACACGGTTCTTTAACATCCTTTTAACATTCCTTTTCTCCAGGAGAGGAATTCCAGGCAGCCATGCCAAATTAAGACTGTGCAGTGTAGGTGTGGTTCACCATAGATACCAGTCCACAGTCCTTTAGCTTGTCTTTGCTACCCTGACTCAATCCTAACTTTAGAATATTTATGATTTAGTTGACAGTCTTGGATTGCATGAGACCTTTGTGTATTAATCTGAAAATCAGTACTGTAATGCAGTTTCTGCCTCACAAGGAAATTATGAAGGTTCATTAACTCTTGTAGTGTGCTTCAAGTTAATCAAATAAAGGATGCTATGCAAGTGTATGGTAATGTCATTGTTCCCTGGAAATTCTCCCTTTTCCTAGTAGTCACAATTCTCCCTTTTCCCTACTTAATCTCTCCTAGCCCTTAGGCTACAGTTCATTACTTTGTCTCTAAATGGAGGTGAAAAACTCTTTGCAAATAAGTTTCCACAAAATTGAGTCAGAGTTTTTCATCTAAACTACAGGAATTAGAAGATGTAGTGACAGCAGCACAAAGAAAAATCAGTTAGCTCATTCCTGCCGCAAAAGCTTTTTATGGAGCTCTCAAAAAGATGACAAAGTGAAGGTCATCAATAGGTTTTGTGCCATGTAGTCTGAGGGCTGAATATCCCTGTTAACACCTGAAACATTTAAGGGGAAGCATTCAGTGACAAAAAGCCCAGCAGTAAAGGAACCCTTGAATGCTGGCCTTGCTGAAGTAAATTAGCAATTATTTTGAATCAAGTTAGTCTAAGAATCCTGCGTTTGTTAGAAATTATGCCAGAGTATGCAGTCCTTAAGTGTATCAGTCTTAGAAAAACAAGGTGTACATTTTGAGAAGAACGACTGCAGAGAGACTTCATTTGAAAGCTATGGTACTCTGAATGAATAGATCACTCAGGACTGAATATTTAAAATATACTTGAAGTAACTGCTAAAAGGATTTACATGGACACAGTAAAGGGTTAATAATTATATACTGACAATGATGGTCCACCACATAACTTTTGTCTGCCAGTACTCCACACATTATTGTCATCACAGGCTCAAACACTGTAGTAATTTTAGTATACTGGGTGCTATCTTACACATGGATTGATATCTAGGGCAGCAAAACCTCCAAGTTCTCTAAACCTTGAAAAAGATTGATTTATCCACACGGGAGTTTTCCTGAGTAGCTGTATCATAACCTCGTTCACATGTTTTCTGCTTTCTTTAACCTCCATTACTAAATTAGTGCTCTTTCATTTCAGTGAGTTATTTTACTCTGACAGATTACATAAAATGCACTCAATCACAAAAACCAAAAAAGCACTCAAAAGCATGCAGCACACCCTATGCTTGTAGAATGCAGCAAGCTCTTCTGAATGCTTCAGGTCTCTTGGGGACAACCTCAGCCCTCATGGACATTTGTTAACCAACATGATGCTCTTCTCAGCAGAGCAAAACAAAGTACTTCAAGCTTCAACTTAATGAAAATTGAGCAACCTGGTCTAGCAGGAGGTGTCTGATGAAGGCAGGAGGTTTGAACTAGATGATCTTTAATGTCTCTTCCAACCCAAACAATTATGTGATTCTATGAAAAATGTTCATCCCATTAGTCTCAGCAAAGAAAACTGCGCTACCAGTAGTAAAACCTATGCAGGAACACTTACTGTTTCTGTGCTGGAAAATTCCGTGTTAGGTTCCCACTGAAATAAAAGCTTCTTGCCTATCACCTGCCTGATTCATACTCAGCAATGTTATTGGCTTTGGTGGTAGAGTTCTCAACATTCTCTGCTGGTAGAGGGAAATGAGGTACAACACACATGTTAATTAGTTTCAATGGACGGCTAACCTCTATTGTTCTCATAAGAATACATACACTAGCCTTGTCAGTGCTTAACTAGGGATGTTTTGCTAAGAGAGCTTTGTGGGACTTTCCTCTGAAATAATAGATATAATGCAGGTTTGTCTATTGCTCTCACCTCCAATTTATTTGCAGTTTTTCCATTTGCATAATGAACTAGAAAGCCTGGTTTATAAATTACTAAGAGCACATAAGATTTTTTTTCCAAGAATCACACAGATGAAGGTCATGGCATTTCCC